>JABUQX010064646.1:0-17500 GCA_015478945.1 Trachelipus rathkii
ATATATTATATATAATATATAATATATATATATATATTAATATATATAATATATATATATATATATATTTATAATATATAGATATATAATTAGCCTACTTAATAGAATTAGACTTGGGCTCTCTCGTGACTGTATTCGAGACTAATTAGTTGATGCGTTTATCAGAAAGTAAATCAATCTGAAAAAATACTTGAACTATCTAACCGTCTATATTAATCCAAAAAAGGAAAACGTACTGTTCTTAGCCTAGAAATTAGTCCACTTAGGCCCTTATTAAATTCTAATGCTACACGTTGTTATTTCCCCCTCTGACTCTAAGGCACATGATTTTCCACTAAAAAATTATTTAAGAAAGCAGCATTATTACATTGTAAGAAAATTATGATATATAATAGAAAAAAAATAAACAAATAAAAATAAAAGCAGTGTTAAATCGCTTAAAGAAATCAATCATCTACTTATCGTGATTCAACAAACGCGAAAAAAAATATCGCATCAGCGATATAAAAATCTCATAAAATATACCAATTAATAAAATTAGATTTTTCAACAATCGTAGTATCGTGTGTAGCTTACTATAGCTGCGTTTCCCGAATCCCGAGTGCAGCCCGTGTGCAAAATCGACTCGGAAACGCTTCGATTTGAAAAAAAGACGCTTCAATGAATCGGATGAAATAGAAAATGCCGCCTATGGGAAAACGGCCGAGCACGCATTGTCGGATCAAGCTGACAATTTGTAAACAATATTTTATACTTATATGTCATCCATTTTATCAGTAATTGAATTACGGATTATTTATTATACCTCCTTAACTCATAATAAGTTAACTAAAAAATTTGAAAAAAATTCTGCAAGCCATTTCCGACACATGTTTGTTTTAAAGAAATTTGGGGGTTTGTAACAAAGTATTCTTTCCGAACCCGCCCGTTTTATCTAATTCCCGAAAATCGAGGGAATTAACAACGGCGGCCTGACTGTGACGCTTTACCGTGACGTACAAGTGCGCAAACGCGGCTCGAAGGCAAAACGCAAGCTTATATCTTACACGTGTCAGGAACCAGGAATAAACGAGAAAGAACCTGCCATGACAAACTCCAAGAAGTGTGAGTATCGATTTTTTCAAACAATCGTAATATACGATATAACTAGGAACATAATAGCTGCTTTCCCGAAGCCCGACTGCAGCCCGGGGCGGGCACTCAACACCGTGGTATCGCTTACTTGCATCGTTTCCGCGAGCCCGTTTGCCGCACCTCTTACCGTCACCGTAATTACGTCACAGCATACAGCCGCCCGTTTGTTAAAGCCTCCGACTTTCAGCGAGATTACATGACAACGGGCCTGGCCTGCGGAAGGGTAACTTGTTTAGCAAACAAATGTTCCTTACAAACACATGTGTCGAGAAATAGGCTGGCAAAAGTTTTTTAACTTATTATCAGCTATTATCATAACAATCTATAAATTCGTATTTATCTTGCCATAAGAATATATAACATATAAGTCTAAGAGTATTTGGTTTAAAGTCAGCTATTCGCGACGGCGGCAGCGCTCCACCGTTTCCAGGTAACTCACAAATCTTCCCATGTTCTCTAGATTCGGTTAATGCTACATTTTTTCTGTTTATCGAAGCCGTTTTCCGCAGTCGATTTTGCACACGCGGCGCCTGCACTCGCGGCTATCAGGGAACACAGCGCAAGCTAATGTCTCTGAAAATTTAACTCGGAGAAATAACGAATAATGTCGTTCGTAAAACACGGTAGATTTTCGTCCACACAAATTTTGCTGCTTAAAAATATAGAAATATCATTTTAGGTCGCAAACCCAATTTTTTCCAATACAAGTTATTCGAGTAAGAGTGTAAATAAGCATAAAACAACCACCCATCAAGGTGCATAGGGCCCAGTGAACAATGGCTCCTGAGAGATCAACCTTCTGGCTTCTGGCCGTTGCAGGTTTTTCGTTTCATTCAGTTGGTTACTTCTGAGACGTAAGATAAAGCCGCACACACACCACACACCATACATCATGGCCAACACGCACTTCAAGAATAACACTTTTAACTTTGAAAGTACCACTTCAATTTTAATTCACATTAGAAATTTATGCTTCACTATAAAGATCTAGATATCTTATTATATACTATTAATCATCCGTCTATTCTATAGTACTACGGTAGTCCAACCACTTTTATTTTAAACTTAAACATTTCGTTATTTACAATTCACAATAGATTTTTCAATAAGATGGGCTTTATCTTTCTTGTGCCCAAACATTTTGATTTTACTGAAAAATTTCTTTTTTATATGAATAATAGTGGAACAATTTATTTATTTAGAAGAATTATTTAGTACTTTTTTAGTAATAGGATCTTATTCTTTATTTTTTTGTTAATACGTTTTGTATTTTAGTCTTCGGTTTTGTTAAAAGCATTTCTTAATTTTATTTTTGAATCAAAATCATCAAACATTTTATTTTGTGTCAATTATTAAACATTTTTAGTTTTTTACTAATAAACTTATTTTAAACTTATACCTTTTTAAAGTCATTTTAATACTTTTGAAAAATGCACTATGGTATTTTGATCGAAATTGTCTTAAAACATTTTTTGTTACTAAAAATTTTGTTACGAAAATTTTTATCTTTGTACTATAAAAACAATTAGCGTTTTAACTGACCTAAAAACCGTTACAAGCAGATCGTTTTTAAAACAGGTTAATCCAAGCCACCTACCAGCCATGATGTTTCTGATTACGGAATATATATTTAAAGTCATTTCATTTTGAATAAAACATGACATAAAAATACTTTTTCTGAATAAAAATAAGAAACTGGTTTCCGATACAATAAAAAGATATAAATATAAATATATTAACTATATATTTAATCATATATAATTAAATATATATATAATATCAGAAATAACAAATACATATATATAGAAATATATTTATATTATATAATAATATATCTATAATAATAATTATATATATAATATATATATTATAACCTATATAATATATATATCATATATATATATATATTATGGCGGCCTTTGGGGGTTAGTCACAATAGGCCCAATGCATCATTCGGCCTTCAGTGAACCCAAAAAAATATTTAAAAGTCAGGATATATATATTAATACTATAATATATATACTTATATATATATATAATATAATATATATCATATTATATATATATATATATACTCAACGAATTCGCAGATTATATTAGATATTCTATATCGATACTACTATAATATATAATGATTTCGTTTTTAGAAGCTCACTTGATAAAGCCCGCCGACCCTAAACACTTCTACTCGATTCCCTTTTTTAATATAGCAATCAGTGGCAACGAATATTTCACCTGAGTTACCAAGAATAAAAAAGTTAGTCCCTTTTCCTATATGGCTAGGCAAGTTTCGCATTTGCGCCAACGACTCAAATTAGCACGTCATTTTCTTTTGCCAAGGCAATCCCCAACTTTACTCATCAACCGATAACCTTTTAGCAAGAAACATAATAATAGTATTATTAATTACAATAACTGATAATAAGTACTAACTTTTGATTTAATTTATTTGCTTCGAGACCTTGATTCGATCCATATCTAGATTATACCCGACCTTATTTAATTCATAAAGTTCTCATATAGAACTCGATTGACATCATTCTTCCGAACCAGAGTCGCCTAATTCACTCGCTGAGTTAGACTCCCTAGGCTATTGTAGCCTAATTTACCTCGCGACCAGTAGTTCTTATTTCATGTTATTAAGAGACATGTCTCGTGGAGTTAGAGTTATAATAACTAAAGCTTTTCATATGTTATTAAATATTAACCTTTTGATACCGATTTTGTGCGCTTTGAATAACAGGATTAGCCTCTTAATTTTATTTAAAACTCGTCGCAGATATTGAAGTTCGTACTCTCTCGAATACTAAGTTTCATTAAAAGATCTAAAATTTTTTCCTGAGTTTGTCAGGCCAGACACTAATATATATAATCCTAGCTATAGTATTACTACTCATCACCTATATATTTTATTATATATTACATAATTTAAATTTAAATAGTATCACTATAATACTATTACTATCATATATATTTTATTATATTAGTATATGGCATATATATATAATTATATTATGGGACAACCGTCTCGCTTGGTAAGAGGGACGGTTGGGACGCCGCCCTCTCATACGAGAGGACTCTGGGTTTCAAATCCTCCGCGTAGGGCCAGCTTGGAGTTTTATCCTACACTGGGCAAGAATTAAAACTTCGAGTCTGCGAAACAACGTTTGGTGGTGCTCGGTTTGGGATTCAGCCGGCCTTAAAATGGTCGATCCTGTTGGTCCCCCCGTGCTTACCCCTTAGATACGGGGATAAAACACGTTAAAAGGTAGTTATATATATATATATATATATATATATATATATATATATATATATATATATATATATATATCTATCATTTAATATATTATATACTACTATATATATTATATATATATAACTATATATATAGTAACTTATAATTATATATATATATATATATAAAGACCGTAATAAGCCTTGATTCGCCTCCAAGCCTCCAGCAAAGGGACGAATAAATTTTAAGAGTGCATATATATAGTATTATATATATATATATGAATATATATATATACTATATAATACAGATAGATATATACTAATATATATATATATATATTATATATATATATATATCCTTTCTTTTCTTCTTTCACCCTTTCCTCTTTGCCCCAAGATTGGGAGGTATAGGTGCTGTACAACGCATTCCGGAAAAAGGAAATAGCACGTTCAGCGAGACAACATGACAACGATCGCTTTCAGAAAAGAAAGGCCTAGCCTATACCGCCCTCCTACTGTTACACTTAAATTTAGCTGACGAGCTTCGTCACAGGACAGAAAAAATCCACCCTAGGACCTCATGGGACCGCCAACGGACCCTCACTACTGGTTAAAATCGTCATCAATGTAAGCGTTCATCCCCTGGCCCAGGTGGCCACAACCATGCCCCCATACAAAAACCCCGGCCATTCTCTCCTATCATGCACCTATTCTCTGCCTCTGCCAAACTCACCCATTTCTCTCCTTCAGACCATGATGGAAACTCACTGTTCCTTCTCGGTCTCCCAGTCCGGTGTCGGGTTCCCAACACACTCATCCACCTATACATCCGCATTAACCAAACCGCTATCATTCATCCTTTCAACATGACAAACCATCCCAACATACATTCATTTATCTCTCATTTACCCCTTTAAACTATCACACAACAGTTTCCGTGACTTTCTACGTCATCCTTCCACTTCTTATTTAATTCTTTTCACACCTAGCACTGCACCTAAACAGCAGTACCAACTGTCATCTGAACACACATTGACTTTAGATTCAATAAATACTCTTATTCCAGACCATTAGTCTACACTACCAAACCAATAACACAGGCTAAACAACATACCCCTTCATGTAAGGAACTCTAGCGCACTCAAGACTTAGTCCCTTTACATTCACAACAACGATTTACTGTGCACCCAGCAACCTTCCGTGCCATTCCACACATCTTTCCTCACTACCACTTCTGCGAATCATCCGTTCCCTTCTCTATTCCAACACGATACACCCTAAATATTTTAAACTCAGACACTCTGCTCCAGACTTGCTCATCAGTCTAACATAACTCACACAGGAGGGACCTGTCTCTCACTCACAACCATTAACCTCTACTCTTATCTACGCTCTTTACTTTGCAAAAACCCCTCCTGTTTACATTCATCCTGGCCAAAATCCTTCTCTACCAATCCCTCTCCAACACTCTCTCAGAATTCGCCACACAAACTCATAAAATCATCCGCATATAATAGTGTGGTGAACCCGCCACTCCTCTCCATTCTCCATCATTCTAGAACATTCCTCTGCCATCTCCACCTTAAATTCTTCTCATACCCCTATCCTATAACACATTGGACTAACCAAGGAGACAAACACAACCTTGTCTCACTCCGCTATTAATCCTAAACCAAATCACCATTGAACACACATTTCATTTCTTACACATGCATTCCCACTAATCGTCAATTACATCACTTTTGATTCCCTTAAGAAGACTACCCCAACACCCTTTCACTTCCGCCACTCTGTACTTCCCTATTAACGCTCTATCATACGCACTGTATGATAAATCCATAAAACCTAAATATATATTCTTCTACACATTCCCTCCTTTCTCAATCATTGCTTAATCAATGTAGAACTCGTATTTGATTCCACACATCCTCTATCCATCTCCTATAACGCACCTTGTTCTTCCCCAACCAGTCCCTCAGTCACTCGACGCACCTTTTCAACCAAAAAATACCAGCATATACCCTTCCCTACAATACTCAATAAACTTATTCCCTATAATTTCTACAGTCCCCTTTTCTCCCCTTACCCTAGTATCTAATTCCCCTATAATTTACCGCTCTCCTCCAATCCCTTGGAACCTATACCCTCCATAAAAACGCTTTATACCCACAAACTTCCAAATCCACACAGATCACCATCTCGCCTCCGCTCTTGATCATTTCACTTACGTAAATTTCATCCTATACACTGCAGATATTTTACCATTCTTTCAACCTTTCCTCACTACTTACCCATTACCTCCCTCCTACTATAACCTCACTCCCCAAATTACCTCAATCCTTCTTGCACCATCTAAAACCACCACACTTCACTAACACCTCATCATTAGTGTTAATATTATACAGATTTCGAAAAGTGTTCTTTCCACACTCCCCTCACATCCATTTCATCATTACAAAAGCACCATCCCTATTTCATTATTCTAAGCAGCTTCCCCCTTATTCTCATTCTTAACTTTCGCGCTTCCTTCCAGAAGAGCTACCTTTTCCCTTTCTTTCCTCATTCATTCCTTCCTTCCAAACTGTTCACTTTCCTCTTCTTTTTTTATACTCGTAAAATACCTTTTTAAGTATTTCTTTTCCTCCTTATATAATTCCAAGCATCTTTCTTTATCTGAAATTTCATCTTCAGGCTTTTGTCTACATTCAACCACGCTTCTTTATTTACCTTTAACCGCTTTCGTCAATCACCTCTTTCATTCCACCATTCGCTGTTTACAATTCTTACTTCCACTTTAGCACATCCACAGACACTTCCTTTGCACTACTAACGACTGCTTCCTTCATTTGCCCCCAGTCTTGTTCAGTATCAACTTGTTCAACCACTCTCAAGCCGACTTTACTAGCGACGCTCTTTACATAACTATCATCCTTATTGTCTTGACCTCCCACTTAACTTCTCCACTCTTAATTTTACCTACTTCCTTTCGTACAACCTTCCCTTCTCACTCCAAGCCCCCACTAACTTAATTTTACATAGAACAACCAATAATGATCGATAATCCCATTCGCTAAACCCCTCACTGATCTTAACTATCCAAACACATACTTCAAACATTCCTTCTTCACCCAACACAAAATCATCATCTTTTCCACTTCGCATACCATGACTCTAGCTATTATATTTTGTTCTGATGGTTATCTCTCTGTGTTTAAGACTTTTTCTACTTTACATATACGCATACCTCTCTTTTCACAGAAATCAATCTAACAATTACTCTTACCATTCTCATTTTTGCTCCCGCCCACCCCGAAAACCACCTGTTATCCCATCCCTTTTTGATCACCTCTCCCAACCATTCAGGTCCCACCAACACTATCAATCTGAAGCTCCTACTTACCCCATCCAGAGCATCATTCAAAGTATCCCAAAAAATCGTACTCCTTCAACATTTCCCTCAGCATGCGACCCAACGTCACAAACCACACATACCCTTGACTCTTTTTCAAACTAAAACTTTAACCATTAGAAATTCTAGTACTCACACACACCCAAAGTCTACCATAGCCTTTGTACCACAGTCACTCATCAAAATTGCAACTCCCTTCTCTCCCTCTGCTCTTTCTCTTTCACACCAGCACGTACACTTTTCACATACCACACCACTCAACTTCACCTTTTTCCTTTTCATCTTTGTTATCAGTAAAGATTTGATCATCAAATTTGCCTTTCATAAATACATCCATCACCTCTACTCCTCAACATTTATTCCTTCTGACATGTGCCATGTACCCATAAAGGGGGGCCAGCTCTCTTGGTACTCAGCAATTTATGGATGATGAAAACCGCGGAGGTGCTTTAAAAACTAACGTTGAAGCCGTTCTTTTTTAGGGGGACGTGATGGCCTTAGTGAGTTAGAGCACCTCCGGTTCTACTGTTGCCCTGCAGCAACGCGGTAGGTTCTAGTGTTCGAATCCACGCTGAATGAAGAGTAAAGACACTTTGTGACTCATTCGATTTAATTGGGACGGCCAGACCTTGTAATATCTCAGGCGACATTATGTGGCAATGAAGAAAACCGAGGCTTTAAAAAACTACGTATTGAAGCGTTCTTTTATTTGGGGACGTGGATGGCAGATGGTTAGAGCATCCGGTTAACTGTTTGGCCTCAGCAACGCGGAGGCTCCAGGTGTTCGCAATCCCGCTTGATGAAGAGGTAAAATCTCTGTGGACCATCTTCATTTCATTTATTTAATGCGGGGCCAGGCCTTTGACTGTACTCAGCAATTATGGGGATGAGAAAACCGGGTGCTTTAAAAACTACGTTTGAAGCGTTCTTTTTTGGGGACGTGGATGGCCTAGTGGAATTAGAGCATCCGGTTACTGTTTGCCCTCAGCAAACGGCGGGAGGTCCACAGTCGTTCGATATCCCGCTGATTGAAGTAGTAAAATCCTTCTTTTGGTGACTTCATCATTAAATGAAATGAGTCACAGGAGATTTTACTCTCCATCATCGGGATTCAAACATTGACCTCCGCGTCGCGTAGAAGTTATCAATAGCCGGATGCTCTAACCCCTAGGCCATCCACGTCCCCTAAAAAGAACGCTTCAAAGCACCCGGTTTTCTCATCCCATAAATGCCATTCATCCCATTCATTTAAATAGAATGCAGCTCAAAGGAGATTTTACTTCTCCATTCAGCGCGAGATTCGTAACATTGACCTTCTCCGCGTATCATCAGTAGTATCCAATAGCCGGAATGCCATTTCTAACCACTATTCCTTAGCGTCATATCCCACGTATATATAAAATATATTCGCTCCCAGAAGTAGACTTAACGTAATCTCAGTCAGGGCAACAGCATGTTCTTTTATCCTGTTTTCTCATTGAAAGCTTCTATTCCCGCAGAGCTTCGAAGTCTGGCATGCCAAAAGTCATGAGAGTTTCTTCTATGATTTCCTTCCCTCTCTCTTTTAGTCTTCATGTATTCCTACTTTCATCCTTTATCAAACGTTCCCATAACCTCTCTCTTTGTATGGAATCAAACGCCTTCTGGTGAAAGTCTATGAAAGCTATATAAAGACTCTCGATAAACTCCAAAGCTTTTTCTATCACTATTCTTAACCCAAAAATCAAATCTGCTACACTCCGATTTTTCCTATATTCATGTTGTCTCTCTCACAAAATTGGTCATACCTGGGCACTTGTCCTTCCTTCTATTATTCTCTCATACAACATAGTTAAATGTGGTATAATTTTCACATTTTCCTGCATCTTCTTTCCCTTTAAAGAGCGGCACTATGATGGTTCTCCCCTACTCATCTAAATAGCTTATTGAAGAGCTTTAGAATCCTTTGTTGCGTCATCTCTCCCCCTTTCACTATCAGTTCGATAGTTATTTCATTCAATCCTGATGTTTTACCCTTCTTCATTTTTGCCAAAGCCTTATCAAACTCTTCACTTTATCAAAAAAAATTTTTTTTGAAAAACTGAAATATTGAAATATTTTTTTCTCCTACTTATCCTATTAGCATCAAATTTTCAGGGCGTATTTAATTGGGTGGGATACACATTTTTTGCTTAGATAGGTTTTTTGTATACTCAAAAAAAAATTTTTTGTAAAATTTCCAAAAATTTTATTTTGAAAATTTGTTCCGAGAACAAATCCACAACTACTCCATATACAAGCAAATTGTCTAAATAAAAAATTTGTATCTCCCCCGAATATATAAGCTCTGAAAATTTCATCTTGATCTCCTGACTTGAAAAAAATTATCGCAATTTTTCTTTTTCAAAACCAAAAAAAAAGTATGGTTTGAAATTCGACTATTGCTGGGATCTGGGGTCAAATAGCAAAATTTTAATCAATACATTTTGTGGGTAATGGACCCATCTATTTATAATTCAAGTTTGAAGTAATTTCAAAAAAAAATGGTAGGACGAGTTTCAAAAAACTTCAACAACATGGGTTTTCAAAAAATGAAAATCCAAAAAAAAAAAAAAATGACTATAGAAAGAGATACAACCGAAAAAGATGTTTTAGAGGTCAGAAAAAGCTGCGGTTTGCTTTTTTCTAATCAAAATTGGCTGAAAAATTAAGAATTTTATTTCTATTTAAAGATAAGGACTAAATGGGGTTCAGACCGGAGCTAAAATTGGATCCTCCCCTGAAGAAGATAAATATTGTTCAACAAATTGGAAATCAAAAAGAAGGTGGTGAAAATAGAAAAAATTAATAAAGAACTAAGACTGTTATACATCCAGAGCTGGCCGATTGAATCCTAGTAACTCCATACTAAGCCGCTAAACCAAAAGCAATGAATGGTGGGTAGGAGAGACCGAAGTGCTCTCCACTCACACACACACACACACACACACACACACACACACATATATATATATATATATATATATATATATATATATATATATTATTGTTGTATATATTATTAGTATTACATTTATTATTATAGCATGACATATATATATATATATATACAGGTCTTTCCATATTACACCCTTACATATATATACCTCATCATATATCTATATATTATTATTACAAATATATATATATTATTATATTATTATTATTATTATTATTATTATTATTATTATTATTATTATTATTATTATTATTATTATTATTATTATATTATTTATTTTTATTATTATTTATTTTTATTTTTATTTTTATTATATATTATTATTATTATACATATATATTATATATACATATTAAATATATATATATATTATATATATATATATATTATTATATATATATATATATATATATATATATTTTTATTTATATATATATATTTTTATATATATTATAAATATATATATATATATATATATATATATATATATTTGGTTCTGTGTGGCGAATCTGAAGAGAGTTTGAGAGGATTGGTAGAGAGATTTGGTAGGGTGTGTAAAAGGAGGGGCTTGAAAGTAAACGTGGATAAGAGTAAGGTTATGGTTGTGAGTGAGGACACTCCTCAGTGTGAAGTTATGTTAGATGGTGAGCAGCTAGAACAAGTGTCTGAGTTTAAATATTTAGGGTATATGTTGGATGAGAAGGGAACGGACGATGCAGAGTGTAGTAGGAAAGTTGTGAATGGCAGGAAGGTGGCTGGTGCAATTAAATCGTTGGTGAATGTAAAGGGACTAAGTCTTGAGTGTGCTAGGGTCTTACATGAGGGTATGTTGTTACCTGTGTTATTGTATAGTAGTGAGACTATGGTCTGGAATAAGAAGTATAGATCTAAAGTTCAATGTGTTCAGATGGACAATCTTAGGGGTGTGCTAGGTGTGAGAAGAATTGATAAAGAGAGGAATGAACGTATTAGAGAGTGGTGTGGTGTGAAGAAAGGGGTAAATGAGAGAATAAATGAAAGTATGTTGAGATGGTTTGGTCATATGGAAAGGATGGATGATAGTCGGTTGGTTAAGTGGATGTATAGTGGTGAGTGTGTTGGGAATCGACCGGCTGGGAGACCGAAGAAGTGGATTGAGTCAGTAAACGAATGTCTGAAGGAGAGAAATGTGAGTTTGGCAGAGGCGAGAGTAAGGGTGCATGATAGGAGAGAGTGGCGGGGTTTTGTATGGGGCATGGTTGTGGCCCACCTGGGCCAAGGGATGAACCCTTACATTGACGATTTACCATAGTGAGGGTCCGTCGCGGTCCCATGAAGCTCTAGGGTGGATTTTCTGTCTGTGACGAGTTCTCACTAATTAATGGTACAGAGGGGGCGGTAAGGCTGGGCTTTCTTTTCGACATTTGTCATGTTCTCCTACTGCTTTTCTTTTCCGATGCTTGTACAGCACCTTACCCCCAATCTTGGGGCAAAGAGGAAGGTGAAGAAAGAAAGAAAGATATATATATATATATATATATATATATATATATATATATATATATATATATATATATATATATATGAATATATATATATATACATATTATATATCTGTGATCAAATTTGGATGCGGTGCGGTGCGGTGCGGTGCAGTGCTTTGCTGTGAGCTAAGATGATGGGTGGTGCGGTGCGGTGCGGTGCGGTGCGGTGCGGTGCGGTGGGGTGCGGTGCGGTACGGTGCGGAAAAATGCGGTGCCCAAAACCCTTATATATATATATATATATATATATATATATATATATATATATATATATATATATATATATATATATATATATATATATATATATATATATATATATATATATATATATACATATATATATATATATATATATATAGGTATATATATATATATATATATATATATATATATATATATATATATATATATATATATATATATATATATATATATATATATATATATATATATTAATAAATAAGTTGTTGAAAATTATAGAAGCAGGAAAAATCTAGTGTAGACAAAAGCAGTATTAAGTATGATATTATTAGCACTTCGATTAATTAATTTACTACACTAAATGAGGGGCATTCGTGTCCACAAGTCTAGAAAATTAAAAGAGAAAGTCATTTTATAAAAAGCTCGAGTTATTAACAACACTGTGCTTGTAATTTACTTTTATTTAATAGTTTTTTTTTTTTTTTAATTTTTACGAGGTATCAATTTATTTCTATTAGTACTGTTTTTCATTACTTATTATCTTAAAATTATTTCTATTCTTTATTATAGAAACCAATATTAATAGATATAAAATTAATAATAATAATAATAATAATTATATAATAATTATAATATAATAATAATAGTTAATTAATAATAATTTAATAATTTAATAAAAATAATAATAATAATAATTATAATAATTTAATAATAAAAGAAAAATAATAATAATAATAATATATAAATAATATATATAATTAATAATAATATATAATTATATGTAATTTAATTATATAATAATGAATAGATAATAATAATTAATAATAATAACTTAGATAGAGAGATAATAGTGGCGCTTAATACTAGTTATTATTCACTACTACTTCTTACACTTTCCTATACTGCTGCTAGCTGGATTACTACGTATACTGACTACTACTATCTACTACTTAGGCTACACTATTGCACTAACTACTACCTTACTAATAATAATAATTAATGGTTATTAGCATAGCGAGTAATAATAATCATATATATATTAATAATCATATATTAATAATAATATAATATAATAACATAACAGAATATAATATAATGTTACATAATATAATATAATACTATCATAATTTCAAGAATGTTTCTCGCGCTATGCATATAAGGATGGGATTGCCATGGTGTTTCACCTCTGTGCGCCGTAGCCAAATATCGCTGACCTTTACTTGTCCCGCGAGCTAGAAATAGAATTTGAGTGGAAAAACAACAGATATCAACAAGTCTTCTACTAGAGGATTCTGATGATTGAACTATCCCCCTACTATATTGTATTGGAACCTGACAGACAATTCTCTAGTTTTTATCAAGTCGTCTTACAATAGTCTTTCTTGCGATTAATTCACATGCTGAAGCCAATTCTCTAATATAATACTAATATTGAACCTCTTTGTTTTTGTATTAAATCTATAACATTTAAATGATGAAATGAATGCTTTTCTACGAAGCCTATCATGTCAAGCCGCAACTGATAATGGTCTATACCTGAATTAAAGCTTCCTATCTACCTCAGAAGTATTATATAGAGATTCATAATTGTATAAAATCGGCGTCACTAGTATAAATATGAGCTTAGGTAAATTCTATGCTCGATCTCGGATATTATTTGATGCTTGTGAAGATTAGAAGAATTAAAAGAACCTGATCACGTGTTAACCAACGCCGTAAATTTTAACGAGAAAAAATTTAATAAACAAAGGACAACTTCTAGGAAACTCCATAAATAAGATTGAGAAACAATAATTATTAACAATGGATTTCTTTGAAAAGCATTAAACTTTTTTAATTTTGAACATCATTGTCGGAGGAAGACTTCGATAAAGAGTGATATATCAAATGCCTACGCGTCAGTTATCAACACCGGGGTCACAGTAATCTATTTCAAGCAAAACCTCAGAAATTGGGCTATCTAGTTAAATTCTGAGGTTATCCTCCTTACATTAAAGCCGGCAAGAAATCTTTCTCTTCGCTACTGGGTTCTCGAGCTAAAGATTTCCCTTTCTCAGGTGTATTATTCACCATGTCGTGAGCCAATTCGTCATTGTAATGTGCTGGCTGTACGTTCAACCTAACATTAGGAAAGGAAAATATTCGGACTCTATTGATTAACAGATTTAGGTCAGTGAGGCCAGCACCCCGCTTTAAAACCCTAGTAAAAATAATGTTTGAACACCTTTATGTTTGCGAGTGTAGATAAACAAGACTAACTGACATATACTCTTTGATATATTATAAATGTCATTTGTTAGATTGATTGTGTAACATTTCTACTTCATTTGGTTAGTCGAAGGGTAGCAAAACTAAAATATAAGCTGAAGCTTTCTTGTATGTGCTCATAAGACATTGATGTTCAATAGATCCTAGCGTACATTAAGCATGTATAAGTTGTAAGCGTATATTCGCCTTAGATAAATAATAATATTGTAAATGCTATCTCGTGAGAAATTTAATAATTTTTTGCCGTATAATGCTTAATAATCTCTGGGTTTGTCTTAATCACTATAATATAGTTCCCCATCATCAATTTGTTTATATCAAGGCATGTGAGATGAACTTCATTGAAGATTGGTCCGAGGGAGGCTATTTTGCGGACGAAACCAGGTCAGGTTTAAACTAGATTATAATATGGGGGAACAGAGTGTTGATATATGTCTGTCAAAATCATATCCTTTTCTTTTTCTTTGAAGATTGGAGTGGAGAGAGCCACAATTTATTAATGAGATAAAGAGTACCAATAGTACTAATTATCAAGCGGAAAAAGTGTGGGCTTGTTTTAATCCAAATAACATGTAAATAAAATATACCACTCCATGCCTACAATACAAAATAACCTTGCAACAATTGTAATAATAATTATTATACGGAGAGAAATCAAATTAGAATATTATAACCGCAATGAATAACAATTAATCAATAAACTAAATGAACCGTAAACTTAGATAAACTAAACCTCAAATGTAAAAATTATATAATTCAAGCCACATCAACATTCACATTACCATCACAGTATCTAATTTAACGCAATAAATTGAAATTTATAAATAAATTAAAAGACTCAATAAAATAATATAAACATTTTATTTAATTTGGTACAATATAATTATTATTTAATTATTCATTATTATTATTATATATCTTATTTATTATTTATTATTTAATATTATTATTATTATATTATTAATTATTATATTATTAATTATTATTATCATTATTATTATTATTAATTATTATTATCTATAATTATTTAATTATTATTAATTTAATATTTATTATCATTATTCTTATTAATAATATTATTCTTATTAATATTATTTTATATTTTTATTACTTATTATTATTAATTATATATTATTATTTATTTATAATTTCATTTAATTATTTACAATTCAATTATATTATTATTCATTATATTAATTATTTATTATTAATTTATTATTATTTAATTATTTACTTATATTATTATATTACTATTTTATTTATTAATATATTTATTAATTATATAAATTGTTTTTTTTATTAAAATAATTTTTTATTACTGAATAGCAAACTAATAATTAAAATGTTTTCTCTGTGTTTTATCTCAATAGTTATTATATATATATATTAATTTAAAAGATGGTTGCGAATGTGAATGCGGAATGTTTAATTTATGAAACAAACTTACGAAATAATTTATTTTGGTTTATTCTTTTTGAAAATTTCACTAAAATTACCATTAATGGTTTTTTATATTTATTATTTATTATTAATTTACTTATTATTAATTATTTATTCATTATTCATTTATTATTATTAATTATTTTATTATTATAAATTATTATATTATTTAATTATATTATTTCTTATTTATATTATTATTATTTAATTTATCATCATATATTATTATTATTATTTATTTATTATTATTATTATTATTTCATTATTATTATTATTATTTATATTATTATTATTATTATTATTATTACTATTATAAAATTATTATAATTCCTATTATAATTCACATTTCTATTATAATTTTTATGGTTTCTGCTATGATAATTATAATTAATATTATGTTTATTATTATTTTTTATTCATTTATTAATTGCGCATTATCATTTTTATTATTATTTCATTATTTTTATAGTAGAAATTAAATAATTTATTATTTCCAAAAAATTATTTACCATACATAAATTTTTATAAAATTTAATAGTTTTTTAAAATATTATTATCAAAAAAAATATATTTTTTTATCTTAGATTAAGTTTAATTTTTTTAATAAAAAAAAAATTAATACTAAATTATTTATATATTATTACTTAATTATTATTTTTTTATTCAATAATATATATTAATATTAAAGTTTTAGTAATGAGTATGTACTCTCATTCATCTGGTAATTTCCGATTGATTTCACTTGATGTTCCGGGCCACTTGGCAAGGACGTTATTATCCTGAGGTTATTTATTTTCTTATTTGTAAATAATATAGAATTTCCGGTTATTCTATACTGAGAGGCGGAGATCCATCTCTGTATTTTACTCAGCGAGTTATTTCTATTTTTTACTTATACGTTGACTGTGATCGCACTTATTTTTAAATTATAATTATTAATTATTTATTATATTTTATTATTAAAGAGATTTAGATATTTTTATATGTCAAATTATAATAACTCTACTCTTACATTAACTATCTAGTCAGTAATATTACTTATCATCATTATTATTTATCTAATTATTTGAAAGTTTCTATTTGAAGATATCTAATTTTTTAATTCATATCTTTCATTTTCTTTATATTTAATATAACAATACTTGTAGATTTATTCAATTTTAATACATTATTATTATATTAGTAGAGTTTTGTATTCATACTTATTCATCTAATTATTTTACATTCTTTATAACTAATTTATTATTTATTATGATAGAGTCAATATGTATTATTCATTATTTATATTGTCTTAAAGTATAATTC
>JABUQX010064648.1:10000-12500 GCA_015478945.1 Trachelipus rathkii
GTGGTGGTACGCGAGTGCTAAGTTTTCCCTCGACCACAAATGCGCTGGCCGGTACCTTAAGGACTAGAGTAAAGCACAACATCGCGCCGTAAAGATAGAGAGTCAAGAGAACTGGAAAGTACAGAAACAGTTTAAGGCCTTTTTTGCCTTTGATTCTACCGCTGTCAAAGCCATGTGAAACGCGAGCCCCCCAGACATGAGAGCAAGTAACTCCATAACAACATGGGCGGATAAGACCCTTGTATGCTGGAGTAAACTGAAAGAGGAAAAAAAGTCTCGCGTCCTCGCAGTCTAAACAGAACTTTCCCAGTTTCTTTGAGGCGCGACGCAAGCAACCGTTGGGGATGTGAGGTTTCAAGACATTTTTTTTGTTTATGTTCAGGCCAAGGATGTTTATATTGTCAAACAGGAAGACGAGAGACCCATCGAAAGAGATAGGAAGTTAGAAGGTGTCTTTAGAAAGGGAGATTTTTAGAAGTTGGGTTTTTTATAAGAGTTGAATTTTCCCCCAGGTTGAGAACGACCATCCGGAAATTCTATCCAGATGCAGCGAGAATAGATCGGAAAGATTAAGCGAGCAGGCAATTTGCTAGAAGTAAAGAGGTTGGCAGAATTGAAATATGAGTTGAAGAATGAAAGGTCGAGTTATCGGCATATAAGTGGATAGAGTTAGGGGTGCAGGTGGGATCATTAATGAAAGTAGAAAAAAAGTAGGAGCTATTTTGACAGAACCCTGAGGAAGCACCACTATACGACATAGAAAAAGAAAAAGAAGTCGCCCCATTAACAACAGCCAACGCCATGAGCGTTTGAAGAAAGCTAGACATAAGTAAGCAGAGAGAAGGATGAAACCAAGGAGGGGAGCTTTGAGAGGCAGTGCGGTGCCATAACTGCGGTCAAATGGCATTGGTATAAATGTCAAGCCGCCTAGCACGCAAGTCTTTCTGTCGTAGTTCCTAAGAGCGAAAAAACAATTAATCGGTTAGATAGGAAAGTATACTCGCGCAGTAGACCTCGGAGCGCCGAAAGCGTTAACTGGCGTATCGGAATGAAGTTTCCAGATGGTCTAAGAAGTGAGAGTTGAGAAGGGTTTCAAAGATCTTAGATAGAAGTACAAGTGAGAGCTATAGGGCGATAGTTAGAAGGATCAGAGGCGGCTTCCTTTTAATCGAATTAGGTTGGACATGTTGCGAGCTTCATACGTGAGGGAAAGTGCTTTAGTAATTGAGACATAGAGAGTAAAGTTGAACTAGTGGCGGGGATAGCACGGAAGCGCACTTCCTCAAAACTGGGGGAGGAATGCCATTCATAGATTTCAGGAGCCCATGCACCCGATCAAATGTAATCACAGGCAAAGGCATAGGAAACCTGAGAGGAGAAGGGGGAGTAGGAAGAGGAATGCCAGAATCGTCCAGGGTTGAGTTAGAAGGAAAATAGGAGGCCGAAGAGATTGGCCTTTTCAGTTGGAGAATTAGCAACAGAATTCAACAGATCGAATAAGAAGGAGGAAAGGCAGATTTTACAGAAGTTGCGAGAAATGTTTTTAGCAAAGCGCAGAAAGATTTGTCAGTAGGAGAACGCAAGGAGGTTAGAGCGCACTTTTCGTTCGATGAAGACGCGACTTGCTGGGCGTCGAAAGAGTAATCCTGCGCAACGACTTCTACGCTGAATGAAGATTAGCGAGAGTGATAGGAGAGCGAGAATTTTTCCACCCCCCTATTAAGCACTGTCTTTAGCCTGAATGGCCAGAGAACAAGCACGATCGAACCATGGATTATGGGGAGAGAAAGATTTAGTCGAAGAAGGAATGAACCTGCTCATCCTATCAACGATTACAGTTCCACCTTATCTTTTAAATCTTTTACAATCGCTATCATTATTCCTTCTGACGGTGCGCAATTTGCTATTATCTGCCAAGACTTTGGTAACCTTACATTTAAGTCCCTGGCTAAATATTTTATTACATATATGAGGAACAGCCAATTGACCAAAGAAATCGTTACGGACCACAAACATGCCTCCTCATTTCCATTAATAAATAATTTTCATTTTCATTAATTAACTATTTATTATTAATTATTATATTATTATTATTATTATTATTATTATTATTATTATTATTATTATTATTATTATTATTATTATTATTATTATTATTATTATTATGAGAGAGAGAGAGAAATTTTTAAAATATACTTTTTAAATTAATGGTCATCGTCAAAATTTACTAACCGTCCCATCACTAATGAATAGTAATGTCGTTTTTAATCTGAATATGCAATTGTTTTTTCCAACACTGGGGAATGGTAATATAATATATAATAGTATATATATATATATATATATATATATATATATATATAATATAGTACTATATAATATATATATATATATAATATATATATATATATATATATATATATATATATATATATTATATTATATATATATATTATATATATAATTAATATAATATATATATATAATATACCGTAATATA
>JABUQX010064648.1:22500-25000 GCA_015478945.1 Trachelipus rathkii
TAAAAACTAACAAAAATAAAAAAAAATAAATTAAGTTTTAAAATGTACGATGTTTTTATTTTACAACGGCAGAAATGATGTTGTTAACAGAATTTTCATTTGCCTTCTTAAAACAATGCATCAGTTGTAAGGTTATTTTACAGTATTTACGCGTTTAATACTAACCAATATAATATATATTTATTATATATATATATATATATATTATATATATATAATATATATATATAGTATATATTATATATATAATAATATATATATATATATATATATATATAAATATATATAATATATATATATATTAGGATGTGCCAAATAATCGGTAAGTATTCGGTATTCGGCCTATTCGGCCAAAATGCCGAATATTCGGTATTTGGCTTTTTGCCGAACTATTCGGGCCGAATAATGAGCTTTATAAACAATAAATAACGTCAACATAAGAAATTATTTCAATTAAATTAAATTTTTAGAAACAATATTTTCCAAAAAAATAAAAATATAAGCCAAATTTTGTACCAATATGGCGTGAAAATCACTATTGTCATTTGTCAGCATCTTATAAAAGGGCCTTGACATTTTTCAATATTCTAAAAAATAGAATTCATTGAGTGATACGGGATAATGGACCAAACATGTAACTGCCAAGTTATAAAAGGAGAGGAGTGGCTAGCTATCAATTTCATTTTTTAAATTCCAAAATTTTGCAACTATGCAAATTTACGATCAAATAATTAAATGTCAGAAAGTCTGTTAAAGATATTTATATTTACTTGCAGAAGCATATCATCTCATTTTCACCAGCAACGGCGCAGCTGCCAAAGCTTAAAACTTACAGATGCAGCTGAATATTCAAACAGCATAAATATAATTCAAGACGTTCTACATTGCGGAACAAACTTTTTTTTTTTTTTATATATGCTTAAAAGATTGTTGAACAAAAAAGTTCCCCTATCCATATACGCTGCTGAATGCAATCAGAAAATGTTGCCTGAATTTCAGTGGCAAAATTATTCCATTTACTTGAGCCATTGACAACATCACTAAAACAAGCATTAAACGCTGAAGCAACAGTACGCCAAGTGATCCTTCCATTTAGCCAATAAATCATTTTAAATAAGGCCAATTAAAGCAAAAAGCTTCAGTGAATAATTACACTCGTGAAGAGCTTAAGAAATCAGCTAGAAAAAAGACTTTCTAAGTTTCTATGTGATAAATCTTTGTGTGCTAGCTATTTTCTTAGATCTGCGATTCAAAGCTAATTTTTCAACATGAATCAGATGAATCAGTAAAAAATATGGTTCGTTGAAGGCATGTAAAGAAATGCATGAATAATTATCTCCTGACTTTTCTGCTGAAACGATGATTTACGTAGTGGCGGAAAGTGAAAGCTGAAGCGTTCCATTTTCACTTCTTTAATGGATTGCTTTAAAGAAATTGTGGCATCAAAATCGTATACAAGAAAGAAAGTGAGAGGTTGGAAAAAGTAAGTCCCATTCTTCTGACGATGTGATAATTGTACATAAAAGTAAAAGGCTCCATACGGAATTACATTCAAGAAATAAACAAATATAAAAGTTTGCCTACTTTGACCAGTGAAAAATGATATCCCTTCAATTGGTGGAAAAAACACTGGAAATAGTTTTATGAATTTGAAAAAACTAGCAATAAATACCTTATCAAGCTCACCGGCATCAGTTCGAAAGTGCAAAGAATATTAGAAACAGAAGAAATATTTATAAGCAACAAAGAAATAGCTTACCCCTGAAAATGCGAGAACTGTAATGTTCTGTCATTTTAACCTTAGAGCTTATTCAAAATAAGTTTAGTTTAATATCTTAACTACGAAACTTTTCAATCTTCATTAATTATTTTTAATATGAATGAGATGGTTTGCTATAATAGGTAAGAAATAGTTATTTACTTTTTGTGTTATTACTTTGTATATAACACTGGTAAAAATGAAATTTCTTGACGGGGTTTCGCAATAGATTATTGATGTGCTGATTCCAAAAATGTAATCGGTTTTTGGCATATCAACATCGCTATTGTGAGATATTGTAATGTAAGCACAGATTTTGTAAAAAATTATGATTTTACCTTTTCAGAGTTTATCACAATTATTGGATATATATATATATATATATATATATATATAATATAAATAATATATAATATATATAATATAGTATTACTATATATATATATATATATAATATAAATATATATATATATATATATTATATATATATATATATTGGCCATATATGTAAGGAGCAGAAACCAAATCGCAATGATAAAATGTATACTATGTCTGATAAGAAATAAATATGTGTTAAACATAAATCTACAACTATGAATAAAGAGTGATATGGGGACAACAATGAATGTAATAGAAGGAATTGGTATAGTTAATGTAGTACATTACCTATTGAAATGTAGTAACTTTCTCTTACGTAGACGATCTACCTGGCATAAGCAGTCTGATAATATATCCTTTATG
>JABUQX010064648.1:30000-63860 GCA_015478945.1 Trachelipus rathkii
AGATCACACGTATCTTATATATGGAGCACACAAGTTCTTATACAAACATATCTTTATAGAAACATGATATATATAAATATACACTAATTGCTGTTCGCCAGTGAAAAAACTTCAACCAAAACAGTCTAATATCTTCGCAACCATTAACACACAGCCGAAAAAAAACGAAAATCTAAACACACAGAACCAACACCTTCTTACAATTTAATCAATAACAGATTCACTGGAAGAATTTCACAGTCCCAGTAGTGATGAAGAAACCACACGCATTACAAAAGATGTAGTGTGCAAATGATTAAAAACTATCACCAAGCAAAAAAGGCACTAGATACAATTGATGCATCCTACAGTGTGAGAGTAACAGTGTAACTGTCAATAATATATTTGTTTTTACTCCTATTGTCTTGTAGTTAAATTTTAAGTAATACTCGTCCTGTCCTGCTCCTACTACTGCCAATATGAATGTATGTATAGATCTATAATGACTGATATAATTATTATTATTGATCGAAATATGAACAGACTCTTCAGCAGATAAAGTCAGAAATATAAATATCCTATGTTTCAAACAATCTAATACCTCTATAACTTTTGAATTTAAACTCCCACACTCCCAACACAATGAATAAGAGTCACTAATATATAAAGCCTAAATATAAATCTCGATGTAACTATAAATCTGTTAATAAGTAACTAACAAAAGGTCTGATATGCGCGCAATTATGTATCTAAGATAATCTGCGTAGTATTCTATGTAATGATTAGGTCCACTAAATCTAATGCACCCTGATACAATTTTATATTAATAGATGGCTTAAAAACTCGAAATAATAATATATATTATCAATAATATTAAATATATATATATACTATATAATATATTATATATATACTTTAATTAATAATTAAATATATAATTAATATAATATATATAAATACTATTTATAATAATATTAATAGTATATATAATATATATTATATATATATTAATAATCTATATAATATTTATATATATATAAAAAAATAAAATAATTATATTTTTAATTTATTATAATTTAATAATTATAATTATATTTAAATAATCATAACTACTCATATTAAATTTATATATATATATAATATTAATTAAATATATATAAATATTACTTTATATATTATATAGGATATATATATATTAATAAAATTATATAAATATATATATATATAATATATATAATTAATTAATATATATATAATATAATATAATATAATATATAGTATATTATATATATTATATAATATTATATATAATATAAATATAATATATATAATATATTATATATATATAAATGATATAATATATATATATATACTTAATTATATAAGTATAAATATATATATATATATATATATATTATAAAATATATATATAAATATATATTTATATATTATATATAATATTATAATATATACGGTATATATATATATATAATATATATATATAATTTAACTTCATCTGAAATGATATATACCTATATTAATATATATATATATAGTTATAGTTATATATTATTCTGATATAAGCTAATGGTGAAATAATGTAAGATAATATGATAATAAATTTTTATGATTTAAAGTAACTTTAATGGTATACATATCGATTATTTATGTAAGTATAAATATATTTGAGAGCACCTTTTATCATATATATATATATACTAAATATAGTTTTATTATATATATATATAGTATATCATATATAATAATATATATATATATGCATAATGAAGGTGACTCTCAAAACTAAATAATCTTATAATCTCTCAACCATAATCGATATGTACCATAAATGTCCCTCAATAAAATAACACCCTCTTCCACATGCCTATATAAACTACAAAACGGCGTTACAGGGCGCCAATACCGATTTTATTTCCTCTTCAATCATCTTTAATAATTCAAAAGCCCACCCCTACCAGCCAAATCCACCAAACTAATCACTTATGCAGACGACATCAGTCTCATTTCTCAACATCCACTTGTAAATACAGCCACCAAACACACCCAAGAATACCTACAATTATTAGAAATTTGGTTACTCACCAATAGAATGACAGCTTCCCCCCTTAAATCTTCCATCACCAATAATAGGTTACAAATGTGTCTGATATCTTTTAACAAGTTGTAGTAGTTGTTAAGGTTAAACTGCATGTTATGACTATAACAAAGTTATTAAAGTTTGTAGTATGATTAGCGAGTACTTTAGCTACAGTTTTTTCTTTTAGTTATAGACTTTGTGTATACAATGCAAGTTATTAACAAGCCCTATGTTGCTTTGTGGATTTGCATGAGTATGCTTAGTGATTGGTTCTATTAGGTTGACTGGGACAGTCTCGATATGCCCATGTGGCTTCTTACTCTCTATATTTCTAACATTCTTGGCTAAATTATGCTTAAATCTTGCTTTTCTGAAGAAAAAAAATTGTTTGTTTTACTTTTTGATTTTATTTCATTTTAAGTTTTAGTTTACTATTCAACTATAATTCTCATTTAATTTAATAGCAAAGTTAAATTAAGTTGCCTAGAGCCTAGGCTAAGCTAGAATCAAGCTTGTTTTAAGATCAATTTATTTCTTTTCGTTTTAGGTTTTAGTGATATTTATTCAACTTTAGTTAGTAATATAATAGGTACATTTATTAGCACAAGTTAATAAACCTAACAATAATTTAATGTGTGTATGCATGCTCTGTGTGATAGTTGTAGGATGTGAATGAGCGTCCTGTTTACATTTTGAATGCAGAGAATGTGCTATTAAGGTAGGGGATTGTAAAATTTAGTGAGAAAATGACTGAATTGAATGAATTGGTATTTGAGCTAAGAAAGGGGCAAGTGTTAGAAATAAAGCTAATAGGGATGTTGAGACTAGGAGGGAGTGGGCCATAGGGGTAGAGAAGACTAGTGATTCATCTAGGCAGGAAGATGAGAGGGGAACGGCTAAAGTAGGTCTGCAGATAGATGGATAGCTGTAGAAAATAGAAATAACATGATAAGGATCTTAAAAGACAGTCAGTCTGTGACCTGCAGTAACATGTTTAACTGTCTTTCAGATGGGAAGGGATCGGAGAAGGCCAATGGTAATACTGAGTTTTCTAAAGGGAATGCTGAGGCATTGCTATTTGTAGAGACTCTATGATACAATATCTAGATAGGACTTTTCAAAATATGGGTAGAAGGAAATAAATGAAAATATGTTTTACATGTTCCAGAGTGAATGATATCATGGACAGGAAAGATGGAGAGATTGAGGATACAAATATTGATTCAAATGTGACAGTGCATGTGGGTTAGGTGCAGGTCAGGAATGGGGAAGCTGGGCTTTAGGTGTAAATGAAAGGATTAGGAAATTATGTATTTACAAAAATATTAGGTTTTTGGATTTGTGGAGGGGATTTCTGGACAAATATATATTTTTGCAGATAACTGAGTTAACCTGAGTCATAAAGGTGTTGAACATTTTGGTGCTAGTTTGGAGACTTCTCTTTCAAAAACCAGGTAAAGTAAGGGTTACAGGCTAAATCTTGGTTTTGATAATTAGTTATAGAAATGGTAACTGTAATGGTGTAAGATAAATTAAACTAGGGTTGTTATAGACTTAAATAAAGACGATAGCACTACTATAATGGAATATTGAATATCAAATGCTTCTACACATTCCCATAACCCTAGAAATAACAAAATGTGCTGATTAGTTATACTATAGAGGACAATCTAAACATTATTTACATTATTGAAGCATGAGTTAATGAAGCATTTTATGGACTCTTTTCAAGAATATGAAATAGGCGAATATTCATTTTATTTATACAAGAGTGGAGGTGTGGCGCTTTATATTAAAAGCAATCTTCAATCTGCATTAATGACTGACATTAAAACTAGTCATGATGTTGAATCTGTGGGGGCAGATATCCTTATGAACATTAAATTTCATAGAATGGGGGGCATTTTGTAGACCTCCTGACCAAAGTCAAGAGGTATTTGCAGAAATGGTGAAAGAAATTGAGAGAGCATACCACAATAAAGAAAAAGGTATAGTTATAATAAATTTTAATTTTTATGGCATTCAGTGGGATTTCTTGTCTAATGTGGATCATAGAAATTGTATATCTATAAATTGTATATTAGACAACTTTTTTGAGCCAGGTGATCCATGAACCTAATAGACATGCAGCACTGTTAGATTTAATATTGACTAATGATGAAAGTATAGTGGATGAAGTTAAGAGTTCAGGAGAATTTAGGAATTAGTGACTATAATATAATTAGATTTAGCATGAATGTGATATCTGGGCCCAAACTGCAAGTTATTAAGGAAAATATCTTAGATTTCCGAAATGGCAATTTTACCAAATTTTGAGACATTCTTAATATAATTGACTTGGATAAGGAGTTTAAAGACAAAGAATGTTTTATCATGTGGGAACACTAAGCAAATTTTGATGAATATTCAGTAAGTACGATATATTTTAAAATAGACCCATTAGGGTGGCAAAAAAAAAACCTAGTTGGTGGAATAGAGAGATAAAAGAGAAAATCAATGAAAAGCGTAGACATTTTAAAATATTCAAGGGTAGCAGCAGTAGGGAGGAAGATTTAGAAAATCATAGGAAAATTAGAAATGAACTTAACCAGTCAACAGGAAAGGCAAAGAGAGTGGCAGAAATTAAATATAAGTCCTTGGTCTAAATCATTTATATATTTCAGGAACAATGGTGGCCCTAGCATGGAACCCTGCGGGACACCACTTTTTACTATTTCCCCTGAGGACTTATTGCCCTTAAGTAGTGCACACTGCCTTCAACTCCACAACCATGCTTTAATCCAACCAGTACCACTACACCTATACCACATTGCAATAACTTTTGCATCAGCCTTATGTGGAGAACCTTATCAAAAGCTTTGCTGAAGTCTAATATATAATATCAACTGGATCTCCTCAGTCAATGCAGTCAGTAATGTGTTCCTTAATTCTAAAAGGTTTGTCTGACAATAATCCATCCTTTCTAAAATCATGCTGGGGGTCATATAATATTTTATCAATTTATTTCTCTATATAACCTTTCAGCAACTTTTCCCAAAATTTTACAACCGTAGATGTTAAAGCTAACTGACCCATAATTTCCAAAATCTTTGTTACTCCCCTTCTTATAAATAGGCACAACATATGCTGTTTTCCAGTCCTCTGGTACCTCACCAAATGTCATAGATTGCTTAAAAATCAAATCAGTGCATTTGCCAAGCTGCAACTGCCCTACCTCAGAATTCTACCATTGGTATATACCATCTGGCTTTACTTGGGTCAAAATGGTCCAGAAAGTGTTTTTTTTTTTTATCTCAATTTTAAATCTTGTAAGTCTATTTATTACATACATACCAGAACTATTATCTCCAAACTATTATCCAATCTTTCCTCAGTAAACATTGATGCTACAAAAGCATTAAAAATGTTAACCAATTCCTTATCTGAATTAACTAAATTTTCATAAATTTTAATGGCACTAATTGTCCTATTCTTACTTTTAAATTTATAAAAGGTAAACTTTTTTGTGTCCTTATTACTATTCCTTGCTAAATTAATTTCTGCCGCTCAATTTGCCTTTCTTATTGACTGGTTAGGTTCAATTCTAATTTTCCTATAATTTTCTAAATCTTCCTCCCTACTGCTGCTACCCTTGAATATTTTAAAAAATCATTGTATTTCTCTCTCCAATCTTTCTATTGTTCTAAATAGGTTTTCTCTTCTACACCCTAATGGGTCTATCTTTAAAACATGGCAAAAAAATTTTTGTCTTTAAACTCCTTATCCCAGTCAATTATGCTAAGCATAATCTCAAAATTTGGTAAAATCACCATTTCAGACATGAAACCATGGGACATTAAGAAAATTAAGAAGGCATGTCATCTTGATGTAAGAAAACATTCATTCAGTAAGAGGGTTGCTAATTTTTGGAATGGTTTGTAAAAAGGATAGATAGGTAGATGGATGGTTTAGGCATCATATATGGTAGTATATTTCGACTAAGCTAAATTGGTGGGTATTTAGTTGTAACTTTGACAAATTTATTACAGCTTGTAGTGTGGTTAGCATGTATCTTAACCATAGTTTTTGTAGCCATAGTAATACCTTAGTTGGTGTATACTAGGTAAAATATTGACAAGTCCTAGGGTGCTGTGTGAGTTATGTATGAACATGTTGGCCAATTGCGTCTATTTACTCTCACTTTAACTGGGACAGTCTCAATGTGGTAGCTTAAATTTCCTGGGTATCGATACCTGTATCTTATGACATAATATCCTGAGAGTTGATATCTTCAAAGGTAAGTAATCTTAACTATACCACCATACAATATTCTGAGTGGACCGGCTATTCTACAAGATGTTGCATAATGCATAGTTCTATGATCTTCCACAAGATTGCATTGTTACTATTCTTTTACCCCTTTTTAAAATTAAAATTAAAATTGTATACTTTACTTGTTTTAATTATACCTCTTAGCTCAATCTTATGTATTCCTTAATAAATTGTATATGTTTTATTTTATCCTATTTTATTCACAGTTAAATTTTCTTAAATAGTTGTCTACTTTTGGTCAAATAGACAATATTAACTTGTAGCAAAATGTTGAAAATGTTTCTAAAGTTATATTTCATAAATTCGAAGTTGAAACATCAAATAATTCAAAACCCTAAAATAAATAAACCACCTTAACTCTTAAGTTTTATTCTATATATATACATAATCTGATAATTTTTAGTTCATTTATACATTCTAAATTGAAAAGTTCATTTATATATACATTCTAAATTGAAAAGAAATTATATATAAATATATATACAAAATCTTAATTAAATAATCTATTAGCTATATACATAATTCTAAATGCATTTGTATGTAAACACAACATTGTATCAAAATACTATTTAAAGTTATAACCAAAATAATAAATAAATAATCAATTGTTTATATCCAACTTTTTGTCAAGAGACTACACTGATTTATCAAATGATAACAATTAAATAAATCTAAAGATGGTCTTTTATGAATATCTAAATTAATCTAATGATTTTCTAATGATTTATATATAAATATGAATCAAAAGATACTAGCTAAATAGATTTATCTTAAAATAAATAATTTCAGGCTAAACTTTTGTCTAAATAAATTATCTCAACTAAATTAAGGAAAAATTTTAAAAAGTTTCCCGCTCAATATATATATATATATATATATATATATATATATAATATATATAATATATATTATATATATATATATATATATATATATATATAGTATATATATATACAGTGGCGGCTCATCTTTATGGCTCCGGCTGGATAGCCCCTCCCAAATAAAAGTGCCAGCGTAGGAATGTGACGGAAATATAAAATTTTTAAAAAAAAAAGTGAAAGAAATTTTTTTTTTAAACAATTTAATTACATAAAACGTAGTAATTAATCAAGAAAATAAGAAAAGAATGCTTTTTGAAACAGCAAATTGTGTGTACGATATTTTGTATTCAATATATTCCAAAATATTAAAGATATAGTGCTGAAATTATACAGCCCAGAAAAAAGACCAACCTTATTAGTTTTTAAAAATGAACAAACATGGCAACATTAAAGGTTGCCAATTCCTATGATAATTTTTAGCATATTGCCACTTTGGATTTTTTGAATTTTAAAACAACTTGGAGATACTCATAAAATTGTATTCCAAGTTTGATCAAGTTGCTAGTTCTGTCCTTTAATGTCCTTCTTACATATAAAGACAAATTAAAATCAGTTGATCTTATGCTTCAGAAAAAGTGGACTGTCTTTTTTTTCCTTTTTTTTTTTGGGGGGGGGAGTGTTAAATTAATTTGTATATAGAATAAATTATTTATTTAATAGAAAAAAAAATTGTAAATTTTATTATGAATGTTGATGATTTAGTAATTTTTAAAACTTATTATGTTAAACATTGAGAGAATAGTATTTATTCTTATTTCTCTGAACCTTCAAGAAGTAAGGCTCCCATCACTTAGGCGATTTCGATTCGTACCAACAAAAAATTGATGACAAATATATATATATATATATATATATATATATATATATATATATAATATATATATATATTATATAATATATATATATATATATATATATATAATATTAATATATATATATAATATTATATAAATATATATAATATTATATTATATAATATATATATATATATATATATAACTTGCAGCCCCTCCATTCCAAGTTTTCACGACCGCCACGATATATAACATATATATATAATATATATATATATATTATATAATTATATATATGATATATATATATATATATATATATAATAATATATATTATATATATATATATATATATATATATATATATATATATAGTATATATATATATATATATATACCGTATATATATATATATATATAGTATATATATATATATATAATATATATATATATAAGTATAATATTAATATATATATATATACTATATATATATATATATAATATATATATATATATATTATATATATATATATATAGCTATATATATATATAATATATTTATATATTATATCTATATATATATATATATATAATTAATATATTATATTATATATATTATATAATATATATATATTATATATATATATATATAGACTGTCTTTATTTTGAATTATTGTATTTATACAGGACCCATTGATTTGTCCATATCATCTTAAAACTATTCCATTCCAATGAGGTCATCGGTAGCAGGCAACCCCACAGGCGTCAAAAATAGCCAATTTTTGTGGATATAGGCTTTTCAAAGTATTAACTTGCGGCAGTTGTTATGCTCCTCAGGTGGGTTATATCTGCAATTTATTACTTATTATATGTAAATGTCCGTCAGCGTGGAGTGCACACTGCACAGTGATCAGGAGTGTATAAGATAATTTCCTTTTACATAATATTACAAATGTTTTAATATATTTTTAGGTTATTACTAAAATTAAATATATCAGGAAAAGAACAGTATCTCATTGGTTCAAAGAAAAATCAAATAACCAGGAGTAAACTCCCCTCTCAATGAAATGCTTTGTGTGTCCTATTTTATAACTTGCATACAGTAAATTTAAATTTACATGATAGCGCATTTCTTGTAATTGATGAATGTTGATTGTTCTGGAGAAAGACACGTATACAAGTGCAAGATCATTCAGACTGCATCAAGAAATGTAAAAAGTTATATGAATATCATCTCAGACTAGAAAAACACAAAAAAAGAATGAGTTATATAGACAAAGAAAAAATTTGAAGATAATCTAGGTGATCTGCTCAATATAGCTATACCATGCAAATGCAATGGCTATGATCAAAATAGAGGAAGATAGAAAGTTTTCACATATGCAGCAAAAAAAGGACCTGTTGATTGCAAAGGTATGAAATGCTGAATGAGTAGCAAAGGAATTAAAAAGAAAAAAATACCATCTTTCGATCATTACAGATTCAGGCTAGTGAAGTTATGTAATTCACTTTTAAATAACTGAAATTTTTTACCAATTTGCACTTACTGTCAACCTGATGTTTCTTATGTATATTATATTTCACAACGCTACTGTTTGCCATAATATCAAGTAGCTAATTGTAGTTTGAAATTTATATTTAAGAATGTAATTATGTTATCCTCATCAGAGAGAGGATAGTGAAACTCAAAACTCACATATAGAAACTACAGCAGATCCTATTCAACAATAATAGCAATTTAGGTACGTCAGATATTGACGAATATGCTGAAATTGAAAGTGATGTGTCATTTCAGAGTACTCGCATTTCACCCAAATGAGCTATGAAAGAAATCTTGACAACTAGACTCTTAGCAGCACTAGATAAATGTAAAGTTAGTGATAGAGATGCTGTTCATATATTGACAGCTTGCATTGAATCACAAAATTTAAATCAGAGAGAATATGTCATCAACCGCATATCCATTAAAAGAGGTAGAGAAGTTTTGTAGGCAAGCAACATTAAGCATTAGATCTAAATTTAATGATTCAAAATTAAACTATGTAGTTATTCACTGGTGATTGTTATTTTATGCCTTTTCTTTTCAGCATGTTTGGGATGGATGTTCATTTTAAATCTTTTGGCAAATCAAATGCAGTGCTTACTTATTTTTAGTTTTAATTATTTGGAGACGTGTGTTTTTTCATAATGTATGGTTTTTCAGTGATAGCTAAAGCATATAGTCTAAAAATATTAAGTTAAAACTAAGTGAAAGTGATAAGGAAAAATAGGAAAGAACTATAAGGACTTAAGTTTAAATAAACCTTTAAGTGGGAGGAAATCTTGCCCTCAGGTTTGCTTTACCAAGAAGGAAGAAAGAAGATCAAAAAGTAAAAAAGGCAGTAAGGTATCATAGGTATCTTACAATTAAAGTAAGTAATTATTTTTTATTTAATTTGGGTTTTTTGGGATATAAAATTATAATTGGGTTTCTGAAGGGAAACCATGCATGGCTGAACTGAAGCAGTTTATTTATAATTTTTTTGCTTATTCTCTTATACATTCATCATATAGGCCTATATTTGTTATTCATATATCTATGCTTGACTCTACTGCCTTAAATAAGACCTAAACTCAGTGGAGTCACTCAGCTTAGGATAGTAGAGCTTCATCCATATAGAAATTGTGAACAAGGTCTATGGTTGCTGAAGACAATGGTCTTCCACGCTTCTTCTCAGGCATTGCAAGAATCAAAAAAAATTTAAAAAATTTCTAAGTTCAGAAAAGTTAAGTTAAGTTTTGAAAATTTTGCACTAAAGTAGCAATAAACGCACTAGATCTATTGCAAAATGCACCAAATTATCATCACTGGTTTTATATTTTATCAGATCTAATACAAATAATCAATTTACAACTAATCGATTTAATATTACAATATCAATGTATTGTTAAACCCCATAAAATATCAACTGGACTTAGTTTTTATTTTTGTGCTGCCGAAATGTAAAATTAAGCCTATAGCTATATATATATATATATATATATTTTTTTTTTTTTTTTTTAGTTGTCACCACCACTCACGGGCAGAGCCTATTCAAGGAGGGGTGTTTCACGCCTCAGAAGTCAACAACTAGAGCAAATTACGCAGATGAGCACAGACGCAGGCTTTTTGAAGTGGGGAGATTAAATTCAGTAGGAAACACGAAGAAGATGGAAGAGAATTCACAGAACAGATGTGGCAGGAAAGAAGGAAGCACATCGCAGTGAACTAGCCTGGAGTTAGATACATCAACACAAAACTCATGTGCAGATGGCTTTAGTTCTACGAGGCGTGCAAGGTGGAGTGCAGCAGTGATAAGCTCCCTCAGGCACCCGCCGCTGCGGTACCTAGAAAGAGATAAAGCACCATCGCGCCATAAAAGATAGAAGGTCAGTGATTTGAAGAAGTAGAACAGTTTATAAGCCTTTTGGCCTTTGACTCGACCCTGTCAAAAGCCGGGTGAAACCAGAGCCCCCCAGATATGAGGAGCAGTACTCCATACAAGGGCGGATGAGGCCCTTGTATGGCTAGAGTAAGAGAAGGAAAAAAGTCTCGCAGTCCCAAACAGAACTCCCAGTTTCTTTGAGGCCGCCTTAGCAGCCGTTGTGATGTGAGGTTTCCAAGACATTTTTTTGTTTATGTTAAGGCCAAGGATGTTTATATTGTCGACCGGAGAGACGAGAGAACCGGTCGAAAGAGATAGGAAAGTTGAAGGTGTCTTAGAGAGGGAGATTTGTAGAAGTTGAGTTTTAAAGAATTGAATTTCACAAGGTTCGGGCGACCCCACCAGGAAATTCTATCCAGATCAGCGAGAATAGAATCGGAAAGATTAAGGCAGAGGCAATTCTAAAGTAAAAGAAGGAGCAGAATTAAAATGAGGTTGAAGAATGAAGGGTCGAGTCATCGGCATAGAGTGAATAGAGTTAGATGTGCAGGTGAAGATCATTAATGAAAAATTCAAGATAAAGAGTAGGAGATAAGACCCAGAACCTGAGGGAACACCACTATTGACAGAAAAGGAAGAAGTAGCCCCATCAACAACAGCAGATGTGAGAGCGTTGTGAAGAAAACTAGACATAAATAAGCAAGAGAAGGAGGAAACCCAAAGGAGGGGAGCTTGGAGAGCAGTGGCGCGTGCCATACCCGGTCAAATGCTTTGGATTATGGCGTCGGCGCCTACGCAAGTCTCCCGTGGTTCTGGGGAAAGACCTTCTCATCGGTGGAATGGAAAGTATATCGCCAGTAGACCTCGGGCGCCGAAGCCGTACTGGCGATCGGAGGAAAAAGAAAGTGAATGATTCCAGATGATCTAAGAATAAATGAGAGTTGAGGGAGTTTCAAAAGATCTTAGATAGAATACAAGTAAGAGCTATGGGCGATGGTTGGAAGGATCAGGCGGCTTCCTTTTGAATAGGTTGGACATGTGGGTGCTTCCAACACTGGGGAAAATGTTAGTATTGAGACATAGAGAATATAGTTGAGCGAGGGCGGGGTACACGAAGGCACACTCCCTCAAAACTCGGGAGGAATGCCATCCCGGACCCCCCGCCTTCCTAACGTTCATAGATTTCAGGAGCCCATGCACCCGATCAAATGTAATCACAGGCAATACATAGGACAGCTGAGAAAGGAGAAGGAGAAGTATGAGAATTGCAGAATCGTCTAGGGTTGAGTTATAGGAAAATAGGAGGCCGAGAAGAGATTGGCCTTTTCAGTTGGAGGAGTAGCTACAGAACCATCAGATCGAATAAGAGGAGGAAAGACAGATTTACAGAAGTTTTTTAAGAGATGTTTTTGGCAAGAGGCCAGAAAGATTTGTCAGTAGGAGAACCAAGGAGGTTAGCACACTTTCGTTTGATGAAAGCCCGCTTTGCTCGTCGAAGAGTATCCCTGCAACGATTTCTAGCTGAATGAAAACTAGCAAGAAGGATAGAAGAACGATAATTTTTCCACTCCCGATACGCACTGTCTCTAGCCTGAATGGCCAGAGAACAAGCACGATCGAACCATGGATTATGAGGAGAGAAAGATTTAGTCGAAGAAGGAATGAACCTGCTCATCCCGTCCAACGATTACAGCTCCCACCTTATCGGCAGAAGTCGGCGTCACCAGAGACAAAGCAGTCATTCCCAGTTATAGTTAGCGTTGAAGCAGCGCAAGGCCCCCCAATCGACTTGATCAAAGTGCCAGAAAAAAACGGCGTGGGCAGGATGGAGCTGTTGGAAGAGAAAGTATTAAGTAATATAAGGTTGTGGTCAGATTTACCAATAGGAGCCGAGAAGGTGGTGTATTTATAGAGAGAAGGACTTGTGGTGAAACATAGGTCAAGTGTGTTCAAGAATTGATTGGGACGAGTTAAATATTTTAAATTCTTTAATTAGTTGCTACAGATCGTTGAGAATGCTAAATGATTCGGCCTCCTCCCCACCTAAATAAATATGAGAGGATCCCAACCATTCAGTGTTGTGTACATTTGAAATCCCCTAAATAGAGGACCTCAGTATTTGGATGAGAAGATATAACAGTCTCGTGAGAGGTAGTAAGATATTTCAAAGAAAGAGTGAAAATCTGTTCTGTTAGGAGAACAGTAGCAGAAGCACAAGATTATTGTAGTAGAAGGAAGAAAGATTTTAAGCCACAGAACATCGAAGTTAGGAGATTCAAGATTCACGAGATGTGTTACAGGAGTGTTTATGTTCACATAGGCACATACTCCACCCTTTAGACGGAAATTATGAAAAAAGTTATAGTTAGATATATTAAACGAGTTAAGGATGAATTCTTAGCCATCTGTGTCTCCGACAAGAGCAAAAAGAGTTAGGAGTTAGAGTTAGAGGTGGTATTCCACGGATGCAGAGTTAAGAGAGTAAGCTGCGGATGTTGGTAACCTGATACCAATGTTACCTACAACAAAAACAGCTATATATATATAGTGATCCATATATATATATATATATATATATATATATATATATATATATATATAACTATATATATAAAAAGAATCTAGTGAAATAATATTTTATATTTATGTGTGCATAACTTACTTTTGTTTTTTATTTGTTTTTTAATATCAATTGCTTGCATTCAAACACATTCTGTATAATTCAAACGAAATGCCAACTCTCCTAGAAGGCAATATTATAAAATCGATTATCTTTTCTAAAATATCCATATTGATACATTACTCTCAAACAGACTATTACCGATTATAGATTTTTTTTCTTTTTTTCATTACTATTTTTTTTTTCTATGCTGTGATTTTAATAAAAGGTAATACTGTAGGCAGCGACCCACACATTTTGAGACCGAAAATTTTCTAAGTTCAAAAAAATTTCTAAGTTCAGTAAAGTTAAGTTAGGTTTTAAGAAAATTGTTTAGTGGCAAGCTTCTGGCATAATTCAAGCTTGTCACTATAAATTTTCTTAAAAACAACAGCAACTTTCTGAACTTAGGGTACACCCCCAGGCAAAAGACCCCGATCAAATATTGGTGGGTGTCTATGTTTACCTAATAAATCTATTTAGAGGCCCTTATTGTAAACAATTACAATTATTTTTAATATTTTTTAATTTTTTGCAACTAATTTGGTGTTCTATGGTACATTAGACTTGCCCTAATCCATTTCAGAGTATTTTGTGCTCGTAGTTTCTATAACTTAAGAAATCTCAGTGATATTGGTAATGATAACTTTAACCACATTCATATCTACAGATGTGCAACATTAAATAGCCACATCCCACAGATATGAAAATTTAGGCATCATATATATATATATATATATATATATATATATATATATATATATATATATATATATATATATATATATATATATATATATATATATATATATATATATATATATATAATGAGGAAAGTTCATGAAACACCATGAGCAAATTACCAAATACCAAAACACATCACAAAAGTATTGCCTAAAAGTTGGCACAATCCAAAACTGGTGGACCATAATCTTACCTTCATAAAATAATGCAGATGCAAATGCAAATCCCTTCAAAAATGTCTCTGGGGTATTAGTTTTACACTCAAATTTATCACAATTTACTTCTCCAAAGTTTTCTTTAATGTCAACACCACCTGACGGTTCAGGAAGAAATTCAGAGACCTCGGAAACAGAAGCAGATGATAACGGATGTTTATTTTCACAATCGGAATTGGAGTTCACTTCACTACTTTTGTCCATGCTTTATTATAAGTTTACGTATTTTCAACATAAAATATTATTATCAATACAATAAAAGAACATGAATGCAAAATTTATACCTATAATACAATTACACAAGCCCTAATCGATAAAAACGACACAGACTGAAAATGTACATAAACAATGGTAATAGTAAACCCTCATTCAAAAGAAAGGGCGTTTTCGGTAAAATATACAGTAGACAAACCACTAACTAAACTAGAAGACTTCACTCGCGTTCTTTAAATCTAGCCGCTGAATATTTTGACTGCAATTCCAATTCTTATATTATATTTACCACCAAAATGATTTTCAATTTTACGTTTCGTAAATTTTAGTTCTCAAACTTCTAAGTAACCAATTTCCTCGTTCACTAATTCTATCCTTAGTCCTATTAGTGTCACCTTTTTGATGTATATTAAATGGTTTAGACTTTTATGATTGCAAAAAAAATCACTCCTACACTTCTTTCTGACAAGCTAAGTCAAGAAAGACCCCTTCCATGCTTTTTATTTACCCTTGCTTCTTTCTCCCTTCCAACGTTCATCATTATCCCTTTTAAAACATTCAACAAGTATGTTACTTTAATAAATCATGCTGACACTTTCTACTCCTTTTATTTATGCTCTTCTGCTGTTTCGTGAATGAAAAGAATGAATTAGTTATTTCTCAATGATATGCTTCACATATACGGCAACTTTCTTCAAACCTTTTTAATATAAAATTATAAGCATCGGGCAAAATAATGATAAAATTTAAAACCATAATTATTCTCATCCCTGACAAATAACCTTCTAAAAAATATAACAAATCCACTTTTCTACTACTATTTATTTCTAATTATTAATAACTATTTATATTCTTTTGGACAAAATGAGTCGAAAACTAAAATTTTACACAGAGGTTTTCAACTTTCTGATACTGCAAAATATACATCAAATAAAAGTCTTATAGCTCATAATATTTTCTTCACTACAAACCCTTTTCAACAATAATAAACATTGACACTTTTTTTTCTTATAAAACAAATAAATTCATCATTTATCTTGTGTTCGTCCACAAGAAAACTAAAAATTTCAAATTACAAAATTTTTCAAAATTAAATCAAATTACCTTTTACTCTCAAAACAAATAAACATCTATTAAAATCCTAAACTACACTCCTATTTTCCTCACACAAAAAAACTTTCTTAAAATATAAAAATCATTAAATCTAAGCTACTTTTCATTTTAATATTATTGTTCACACATATCTTTTGGACCAAATGAATCCCAAAACTAAAATATTTTAACAAAAAATTAAATTAATTCTTCTTATTCCAAAAACTTATAACACTATTAAAAATCCTACTATACACCTTATATTCCTCAACACAAAAAAACTTTCTAAATATATCAAAATCACTTTATCTATCTATTTAATTCATTAGAATTAATCATTTAATATTTTTTAAGCTATTAAAATTCAAAATTCAAAATTTTTACAAAAATTAATTAATTTACCTTTTACTCCAAAATTATAACATCTATTAAAAATCCGAAGACACCCTATTATTCCTCACAAAAAAATAATTTTCAAAAAAATAAAATCACTTTTCTCATATTTTCAAATTAATGAATTAATATTCATTTATATTTTTTTAACCACAAAAATCCAAAATTCAAATTTTTTACAATAAATTAATTAATTACCTTTTACTCCAACAATTAATAACATCCTATTAAAATCCTAATAAACCTTATTTATTCTTCTCACAAAAAACCTTTCTATAAAAAATATAAAAATCACTTTTTCTACTACTTTTATTCATAATTAAAATTAAACTTTTTATATTTTTTAACCACAAAAAATGGAATTAAAAAGCTCTCGAGAAATTTCAAAATTTTTTAACAGAAAATTAATTATTTACCTTATAAATTATATAATAAAACAATCTATTAAAAAAAAATCCGAAGACACCCTATTATTCCTCACACAAAAACCTTTCTAAAAATATAAAATACATCTTATCAACTACATTATTTTTGTTTTTAATTTCCATTTTCTTTTTTTAGCCAAAAAAAATAAATTTTTTTCCAAATTTAAAAAATTTTTAACGAAAAAATTAATTAATCTACCTTTTTCTCCAAATTATATTACATCTATTAAAAATCCTATATAACCTTTAATTTATTCCCTACTACAAAAACTTTCTAAAAATAAAAAACCATCACTTTTTTTAACTACTTTTATTTCATAATCTTCATTCCTATAATATTTAACCACAAAATCCAAAAATTCCAAAATTTAAACAATTTTTTACAAAAATTAATTAATTTAAGCATATCTACGAATATTACTACATTCTATAAAAGAGTTAAATAGGGAAGATGTTTTAAAAGTATACCTTTCTAAAATATAAAAATCACTTTTCCTACTTTTTATTTCAAAATTAACATCTTTTATATTTTTTAACCACAAAAATCAAAAATTTCAAAATTTCAAAATTTTTAACAAAAATTAATTAATGACCTTTTACTCCACAACTATACATCTATTAAAATCCAAATAATATCACCCTATTAATTCCTCACACAAAACTTTCTAAAAATATTAAAAATCACTAACATACTACTATTTTAATTTTATTATTAATTTCCATTTTATTATTATTAACCCACAACAATAAAATTTTTTTCACAAATTTTTAAAATTTTACATTCAAAAATCATAAATTAATATTAAATCCAAAATTATTAACATCTATTAAAAATCGCTAATACATCCCTATTATTCCTCAACATGACCCAAAAACCTCTCTAAAATCATAAAACCTTTTCTAACTACTTATTTTCATTATTAATAACCATCTTATATTTTTTAACCATCAAAAATCCAAGATTCATTATTAATATAAAAATTAATTAATTAACCTTTCACTTCCAAAATTATAACAACTACGCCAATCCTTATACACCTTATTATTTCTCACTCAAAAACATTTCTAAAAATATAAAGAATCACTTTTTCTACTACTTTATTCATAATTAATTACCCATTTATATTTTTTAAACCAACAAAAATCCAAAATTTCAAAAATTTCAAAATTTTTACAAAAAATTAAATTATTTACGTATTTTATCCAAAACTATAACATCTATTAAAAATCCTAATACACCCATAGTGTTCCTCCAACAAAAACCTTTCTAAAAATTATAAAAATGTCACTTTTTCTAAACGAATACTTTTATTTAATTTTAATTTCTCATTTAATATTATTTTCTCCCTGAACATATATTAAAAATTTTTTCCAAAATTTAAAAAAGTTTACAAAAATTAGTTAGTTAGCTTTAACTCTCAAAATAAAATAAGCTATTAAAAATCCTAAATAGCACCCTATATTATTCCTTCACATCAAAAAACCTTTCTAAAAAATATAAAAATCACTTTTTTCTAACTACTTTTATTTTCATAATAAATAACCATTTAATATTTTTAAAACTACAAAAATCCATAGTTCAATATTTTTACAAAAAATTAATTAATTACCTGCACTACCAAATCTTCTAATAATATATTTAAAGAATTCTATACACCTTATTATTTCCTCACACAAAAACTTTCTAAAAATATAAAATCACTTTTCTACTACTTTTATTTCAGGATTTAATGTCCATTTATAAAATATTTACCACAGAAAAATCCAAAAATTCCAAAATTTCCAAAATTATGCTAACAGCTACTTAATACCTTTTTAATTTATAAATTATAACACTATTGAAAAAATCCTAATATACCGATATTATTCCTCACATCAGAAAAACATTTTCTAAATAATTAGTAAAAATTCACTTTTCTACTACTATTTATTTCATTAGTAATACATTTATATTTTTTAAACACAAAAATTCTCAAAATTCAAAATTTTTACATACCCAAATTAATTAATGACCTTTTACTCCAATAATTATAACATTCTATTATAAAATCCTATAACACCTATTAGTAGTCCTTCAACAAAAACAAAAACCTTTCTAAAAATTATAAAAATCACTTTTCTATTACTTTTATTTCATAAATTTATTACCATTTATATTTTTTAAAGCCCACAAGACAGGCAAAATTTCAAAAATTTCAAAATTTTTAACAAAAATTATATTAAAGTACCCTTTTACGTCCATTAACTATAGACATCTATTAAAAATCCTAATACACCTATTATTCCTCACACAAAAAACCTTTCTAAAAATATAAAAATCACTTTTTCTACTATCTTTTAATTTATTTATAATTTCCATATTATATTTTAACCACAAAAATCCAAAATTCAAATTTTTACAAAAAATTAATTAATCTAATTTTAATTAATATTAAGAACATCTATTAAAAAAATATAAGAAAATATAATTCCTCACACAAAAACCTTTCTTAAAAATATAAAATCAACTTTTCTTAAGCTGCTTTTATTTCAGTATAATAACCCATTTATATTTTTTATTAACCACAAAAAAATCCATAAATTCAAAATTTTTTACAAAAATTAATTATTACCTTTACTCCAAAAGTATATCACATCTATAAAAATCCGTAATACCACCCTATGATTTTCCCTCACAAAAAAAAACTTTCTAAAAATATAAAAATCACTTTTCTACTACTTACTTTTATTTCCTTTCATAATTTCTTTTTCAAATTTCTTGGACAAAATTCAAATTTCAATCTATTATTAACCAAATAAATTTAGTTGCCTATTTACTCCAAAATTATAATATCTATTAAAAATCCTAATACACCTTATTAATTCCTAACAACAAAAACCTGTTCTAAAATATAAAAATCACTTTTCTACTACTTTTATTTCATTATAAATAACCATTTTATGATTTTTTAACCAACAAAAATTCCAAAATTTCAAAAATTTTTTAAAAAAAATTAATTAAACGATTTACTCGAAAACAACAATAGCCATTGATTATCCCATGACAGCATATTATTCCTCACACAAAACCTTTCTTAAAAATTAAAAATCACTTTTTTAACCTTTATTTAAATTTTAATTTCCATTTTAATATTTTTAACCACAGAAATCCAAAATTCAAAATTTTTAAAAAAAATTAAAATAAGTACCCTTTCCTTCCAAAATCTAATAAACATGCTATTAAAAATTCTTATAACACCGTTATTTCCTCACACAACAAAACCTTTCTAAAAAATATAAAAATCATTTTCTACTACTTTTATTTCAGAATTAATTCCATTAAAATATTTATACCACAAAAAATCCAAAAATTTCCCAATTTTTCAAAAATTTATACACAAAAATTAATTAAGTATCCTGTTAATTTAAAATTATAACATCTAATTAAAAATTCTAAAATAACATCCTTAGTATTTCCTCAACATGCAAAAACCTTTCTAAAAAAAGATAACAATCATACTTCTACTGCCATCGTTATTTGTAGCAATTGACTGCTTTAGTATGTTTAGGATGCACAAAAAAATTTTATAAAAATTTCGAACATTTCAAATTTTGACAAAAAATTAATTAAATTACTGTTACTCCAAAATATAACAGCTATTAAAAATCGAAGACACCCTAGTATTCCTCACGCAATAAAAAAAGCTTTCTAAAATATAAAATCACTTTTCTACTGACTTGTAGATTTCAGGAAAAATGGCCATTTATATGTTTTGAAAAACAAAATAAAGAGCCAAAATGTCAAAATTTTGACAAAATTAATTAAGGACCTGTTACTTCAAAAAGTATAACAGCTATTAATAATCCGAAGACACCCTTAGTATTCCTCACACAAAACCTTTCTAAAATATAACAAATCACTTTTCTACGACTTCTATTTCAGGAAGAAATATCCATTTATATGTTTGAACCGACAAAATTCCCAATATCAAAATTTTGACAAAATTAATTAACGGACCTTGTTACTTCCAAAAGTATAAGCAGCGTATTAAAATCCCGAAGAACACCTTAGTATTTCTCACGACAAAAACCTTTTCAAAAAAATATAAAAATCACTTTTTCCTACGACTCTGTATTTAAGGAAGGAATATTCTTTATTATGTTTGAACACAAAAATCCAAAATGGTCAAAATTTTGACAAAAATTAATTAAGGACCTGTTAGCTCAAAGGTATACACAGCTTATTAAAAATCCGAAGAAACCTTAGTATTCTTCCCACAAAAACCCATCCTAAAAAGGTAAATATCACTTTCGTACGACTTGTATTTCAGAAGAAATGACCATTTATATGTTTGAACCACAAAAATTCCAAAAATTTTCAAAAACCTTTCAAAATTTTGAAACCAAAAATCAGGAACCTTTTACGCCAAAACTATAACAGCTATTAAAAATCCGAAAGAACCTTCGTATTCCTCACACAACAACCTTTCTAAAAATATAAAAATCCTTTTCTACGACTTGTAATTTCAGAAGGAATGGCCATTTTATATGATTGAACCACAAAAAAATAAATTTTTTTTTCCAAATTTAAAAAATTTTGACAAAAATTAATTAAGGACCTGTAACTCCAAAATATAACAGCTATTAAAATGTCGAAAGACACTTTAGAGAGCAAACACATCAAAAACTTTTTCTAAAAATATAAAAATCATCTTTTTCCTTAAGGATTTGTATTTCAGAAGGAATGGCCATTTATAAGATTGAACCACAAAATCCCAAAAATTTCCAAATTTCTAAATTTAGACAAAATTAATTAAAGACCTGTTAATTTAAAAAGTATAACGGCTATTAAAAATCCGAAGATAGCATAGTATTCCTCACACAAAAACCTTTCTAAAAATATAAAAATCACTTTTCCTCTAGAACTTGTATTTCAGGAGGAATAACCATTTATAGTTTGAACCACAAAAATCAAAATTCAAAAAATTTTGACAAATTAATTAAGGACCCTGTTACTCAAAAGTATTAAACAGCTATTTAAAAAATAATATAACACCCTAGTAATTCTCACACAAAAACCTTTTCTAAAAATCTAAAAATCACTTTTCTACGACCCGTATTTTGTTGTTTTTTTTTTAACAAAATTTTCAACAGGAATGACCATTTATATGTTTGAACAACAAAAATCCAAAAAATTTCAAAATTTCAAAATTTTGACAAAAATTATAAAAAGTTTTTTACTCCAAAGGTATAACAGCTATTTAAAAATCCGAAGACACCCCATAGTATTCCTCACCAAAAACCTTTCTAAAATATAGTTCCAATCACTTTTCTACGACTTGTATTTCAGAGGAATAGGCCATTTTTATATGATTGAACCACAAAAAATCCAAAAATTTCCAAATTTTCAAAATGACAAAAATTAAATTAAGGACCTGTTTAATTTAAAAAGTATAATTAAAACAGCTGAGTACCATAAGTATTCCTCATCTTTACAATCTCAAAAACCTTTCTAAAAATACTAAAAATCACTTTTCTCGAGACTTGAATTTTAGGGTCAAAATTAATTAAAATGAAGCAAAACAAAAATAAAAAATTTTTTCGCAAAATTTCAAAATTATTGAACTAAAATTCTGAAACTGATACGGACCTGTAACTCCTAACAGTAACAACAGCTATTAAAAATCCGAAGACACTCTAGTATTCCTCACAAAACTCACACAAGAAACCTCTCTAAAAAATATAAAAATCACTTTTCTACGACTTGTATTTCAAGGGGAAAATAACCATTTATATGTTTGAACCACCAAAAATCCAAAATTCAAAGATTTTGATAAAAATTAATTAAGGACCTGTTACCGCCAAAAGTAAAACAGCTATTAAAAATCCGAAGACACCGCAATTTCCTCACACAAAAACATTCTAAAATATAAAAATCACTTTTCTACGACTTGTATTTCAAGGGGAATGTCATTTATATGTTTGAACACAAAAATCGCAAATAAAATTAGTAGATAAAATTAAGCACCTGTTACTCCAAAAGTATATACAGCTATTAAAATGATTCCGAAGAAACCTTAGTAATTCTTCTCACTATAAACCTTTCTAAAATTATAATATATCAAGCTTTTCTACGACCTTGTATTTCAGAAGTGAATGACCATTTATATGTTGAACCAAAAAAATCCTAAAATTCTTTTCAAAATTTCCAAAAATTTTGACCAAAAATTTAATTAGGAGTGCAATTATGAATGCAACTATAAACAGCTATTAAAAGTTCACATGCGCACTCCTTAGTCATTCCTCACACAAAAACCATTTTAAAAATATAAAATCACTATTTCTAACGACTTGTATTTCAAAAGAAATGGCCATTTATATGATTGAACACAAAAATAAACATAATGTAAATTTAAAATTTTGATAAAAAATTAATTAAGGACCTGTAAAAACAAAAGTATAACAGCTATTAAAAAAATCCGAAGAACAACCTGTATTCCTCACAACAAAAAGCCTTTCTAAAAAGATATAAAGAATCACTTTTCTAGTTACGAACTGGTATTTCAGAAGGAATGAACCATTTATAAGATTGAACCACAAAAATCCAAAATTCAAAAATTTTGACAAAAAATTAATTAAGGACCTGTTGCTCCTAATAATAATAAAATTCTATTAAAAAATTTATTAAAGTCTTGGTATCCTCACAAAACAAAACCTTTTCAAAAATATAAAAAATCCTTTTCTACGACTTGTTATTTGCAGAAAGGAATGACCTATTTATAAGATTGAACACAAAAATTCCAAATTTCCAAATTCAAATTTAGACAAAAATTAATTAGGGACCCTGTTAATTTAAAAGTATAACAGCTATTTAAAATTCCGAAGAATCCATAGTATTCCTCACACAGTAACATTTCTAAAAATATAAATCAACCTTTTCTCTAACGACTTGTAGTTTCAGGAGGAATAACCATGTTATCATGTTTGACACACAAAAAATCCAAAATTCAAAATTTTGACACAAAATTAATTAAGGACCTGTAACTCCAAAAGTATACAGCTATTAAAAATCCGGATACCATAATAGTATTTCCTCACACAAAAACCTTTCTAAAAATATAAAAATCACTTTTCTAAGACTTGTATTTCGAAGGATGACGAATTCTGTATGTTTTGAACCACAAAAATGCCAAAAAATTTCAAAAAAATTTCAAAATTTTGACAACAATTAATTAAGTACCTGTTACTCCAAAACTTTAACAGCTATTAAAAATCCGAAGAAACACTAGTATTCAGTATTCCTCACACAAAAAACCTTTCTAAAAATATAAAATCACTTTCTACGACTTGTGTATTTCAGAAGGAATGGCCATTTATATGTTTGAACGACAAATAATCCAAAATTTTCAAAATTTGAACAAAAATTAATTAAGGACCTGTTACTCCAAAAGTATACACAGCTATAAAAAATCCGAAGACACCTTAGTATTCCTGGCCCACAAAAAACCTTTCTTAAAGTAGCCCAGCCAATCTACAACGACCGGCATAAAAGCATAAAAGGCATATACAATAGTTGAACCACAAAATCCATTCAAAAATTTTGACAAAAATTAATTAAGGACCTGTTACTCCAAAAGTTAAACAGCTATTAAAAATTCCGAAGACAAGACCCTAGTATTCTCACAAAAAAAAATTTCTAAAAATAATAAAAAATCACTTTTCTATCGACTTGTATTTCCAGGAGGAATATACATTAAGTTTGAACCTACAAAAATCCAAAGTTCAAAATTTTGAAAAAATTTAATTAAGGACCTGTTACTCCAAGTATAACAGCTATTAAAATCCGAAGACACTCTTAGTGATTCCTCACAACAAAAACCTTTCTTAACTATAAAAATACACTTTTGATATCTGCAAGCAAAAAAAAGTTCTATGCCCAGGTATACCCCAAACCAGCAAAAATCCAAAAAATTTCAAAAATTCAAATTTTAGACAAAAAATAATTAAGGAACCTGTTAATTTAAAAGTATAACAAGATTATTAAATCAGAAAGAATACCCTAGTATTCCTCACAAAACAACCTTTCTTAAAAATATAAAGAATCACTTTTCTACGACTTGAACTTTTTAAGGAGGAATGGCCATTTATAAGATTTAACACAAAATAAATTTTTTTTTCAAATTTCAAAATTTTTGACAAAAAATTAATTAAGGAACCTGTACTCCAAAAAGTATAACAGCTATTAAATCCGAAGACACCCTAGTATTCCTCAACAAAAAGCTTTCTCGAAAATATAAAAATCAACTTTTTTCTACGACTTGTAATTTCAGTAGGAATGGCCATTTTATATGTTTGAACCAAAAAATCCTAAAATTCAAAATTTTGAACAAAAATTAATTAAATGGACCTGTTACTTCCAAAAGTATAACAGGGCTATATATAATATTATTGTCCACCTGTAGTTCCAAGTTACAATATAAAATATCACTTTTTTTACGACTTGTATTTCAGGAAGAAAATACCCATTTATATGTTTGAACCACAAAAATCCCAAATTTCAAAAATTTTGACAAAAATTAACTAAGGACCTGTTACTTCCAAAAGTATACGCTATTAAAAAATCCGAAGACACCATAGAATTCCTCACAAAAAAACCTTTCTAAAAAAAAAATAAGAATTTTAGGAGGAATGGCCATTTATATGATTGAACCACAAAAATAATTTTTTTTCCAAATTTCAAATTTTGACATAAAATTAATTAAGGACTCTGTTACTGCAAAAGTATACAGCTATTATTAAATCGCGAAAGACAACCTTAGTATTTCTCCAACAAAAAACCGTTTCTAAAAATATAAAATCAACTTTCTATACGAACTTGTATTTCACAGTAGGAATGGCCATTTAATATGTTTGACCACAAAAATCCAAAATTCAAATTTGACAAAAATTAATTAAGGATCTGTTACTCCAAAAGTATAACAGCTATTAAAAATCCGAAGACACCCTAGTATTCCTCACAGCCAAAAAAACTTTCTAAAATATAAAATTCAACTTTTTCTACGACTTGTATTTCAGAAGGAATAACCATTTATATGTTCTCGAACAGCAAAAATCCAAAAATTTCAAAATTTTTGACAAATTAAATTAAGGCAACTGTTACTGCCAAAAGTATAGGCAGCTATTAAAAATGCCGATAGAAACCTTAGTTTCCGTCACAACTAAAACCTTTCTAAAAATCTATAAAATCACTTTTTCTACGACTTGTATTTTCAGCAGGAATGACCATTTATATGTTTGAACCCACAAAAATCCAACAATTTCAAAATTTTAAAATTTTGACAAAAATTAATTAGCTACCTGTATACACCAAAACTATAACAGCTATTAAAAATCCGAAGACACCCTAGTATCCTCACACAAAAGCCTTTCTAAAAATAATAGAAAATCACTTTTCTACTGACTTGTATCTTCAGAGGAATGGCCATTTATTTGATTGAACTAAAAAAAAAAATTTTTTCCAAGTTTAAAAAATTTTGACATAAAATTAATTAATCAACAAGAAAATTAGAAATCTTAAGTGCTATTAATTCATTCCGAAGAACTTAGTAATTCCCTCACACAAAAACCTTTCTAAAAATATAAAAAACTCTTTTTCACTTGTCTACGACTTGTATTTCAGGAAGAATATGGCCATTTATATGTTGAACCACAAAAATCTCAAAAGTTCAAAATTTTGACAATAAAAAAATTAATTAAAAGGAATATGAACTTTCCAGGAAACTGTGGCTTTTTAAAATCCGATAACACCGTTAGTATTCCCTCAGCACAAAACCTTTCTAAAAATAAAAAATTAGCTTTTTTTATTTGTATTTCAGAAGGAATGGCCATTTATAAGATTGAACCACAAAACTCCAAAAAAATTCCAAATTTCAAAATTTAGCCAAAATTAAATATGAACACTGTTGAATTTTAAAAGTATAACACTATTACAATCCGAGGAAACCTTAGTATTCCTCTCACAGAAATTTTCTCTAAAAATATAAAAAAATACACTTTTTTTCTACGACTTGAATTTTATTAGGAATGGCCATTTTATATGATTGAACCACAAAAAATAAATTTTTTTTTTCAAAATTTTCAAATTTTGAAAAAATTATTAAGGACCTGTTACTCCAAAAAGTATAAACAGCTATTAAAAATCCGAAGACACCTTAGTATTTCTCACACAAAACCTTTCTAAAAATAATATAAATCAACTTTCTACGACTTGTATTTCAGAGGAATAGGCCATTTATATGTTTGCAAACCACAAAATCCAAAATTCAAATTTGAACAAAAATTAATTTAGAGCCTGTATTCCAAAAGTATAACAGCTATAAAAAATCCGAAGACACCTTAGTATTCCTCACAAAAAACCTTTCTAAAAATATAAAATTCAATTTTTCTACGACTTTTATTTCAGGAGGAATTCGCCATTTATATGTTCGAACCCAAAAAATCCAAAAACTTCAAATTTGAAAAAATTAAATTAAGGACCTATTGACTCCAAAAGTATAAAACCAGCTATGTAAAAATCCGAAGTACATCCTTAGTATTCCCCTTCACACAAAACCTATTCTATAAATATAAAAAATCACTTTCTACGACTGTATTTAGGAGAAAATGCCCATGTTATTATGTTTGAAACCACAGAAAAATCCAAATTCAATAATTTTGACAAAAATTAATTAAGGACCTGTTACTCCAAAAATATAACAGCTAATAAAAAAATTCCGAAGACACCCTAGTATTCCTCATACAAAAAAAAACCTTTCAAAGAATATAAAAATCACTTTTCTATCGACCTTTGTATTTCAGTAGGAATGTATCCTTTCATAAGTTTTAAACAAACACAAGTCACAAATATTCAAATTTTGACAAAATTAATTAAGGACTGTTACTCCAAAAGTATAACAGCTTTAAAAAGTCCGAAGACACCTTAGTCATTCCTGCACAACAAAAAACGCTTCTAAAAAATATAAAAATCATTTTCTAACGACTTGTATTTCAGGAGGAAATACTATTTATATTATGTTTGAACGACAAAAACCTGAAAATTTAAATTTTTAGAACAAAAATTAATTGAGAACCTGTCATTCGCAAAAAGTATAGTTGTGACTAAGGATCCTTCGAAGACACCTTAGTATTCCTCACACAAAAAACCTTTTCAAAAATATAATAAATCACTTTCTACGACTTGTATTTCAGGAGGAATGACATTTATATGTTTGAATTTCGCCACAAAATCCAAAATTTCAAATTTAAAAATTTGGATATTTTTTAATTAAGAACCTTGTACTCCAAAACTATAACAGCTCATTAAAAATCCGAAGACACCCAAGTATTTCCTCACACAAAAACCTTTCCTAAAATATAAATAATGCACTTTCCTTCTACGTAACTTGTTAATATTTCAGAAAGAATGGGCCATTGTATATTGATTTCACTACGAACTTCAAATATTTTTTCCAAATTTTAAAAATGTTTATAAAAGGCAATTATGGTCTTGTAACTTCCCTATTTATGAGCAGCTATTAAAAATCCGAAGCACTTTAGTATTTCTGCACACAAACCTTTCCCTAAAAATATAAAAAATCACTTCTACGACTTGTAAATTCAGGAGGAATCTCACTAAAGGTTCTGAACCACAAAAATCTAAAATTCAAAATTTTGACAAAATTAATTAAGGACCTGTTATTCCAAAATATAAACAGGCTATTACAAAATCCGAAAGACACCCTTAGTATTCTCACAAAACACCTTTCTAAAAAACATATATCAAAATCACTTTTCTATGACTTGTATTTTCAGGAGGAATAACCATTTATATGTTTGAACCACATAAAATCCAAAATTCACAATTTTGACAAAAAAAATTAATTTAGGACAATGTTACTCCAAAAGTATATAAGCTATTAAAAATCCGAAGACACTTTAGTGTTCCTTCACACAAAAACCTTTCTAAAAATATAAAAATTCAGAAAATATTTAACGACTTTCTATTTCAAGAGGAATACCCATTTTATATATTTGAACCAACAAAATAATCCATAATTCAAAATTTTGACAAAAAAATAATTAAGAACCTGTTACTCCAAAAGTATTAACAGCTATTAAAAAGCCGAAGACACCTTAGTATTCCTCCACAAAAAAACCTTTCTTAAAATATATAAAATGTCACTTCTTCTACAGACTTGTATCTTCAGGAGGAAATGCCCATTTTCATGTTTGACCACAAAAAAACCAAATTCAATAATTTTGACAAAAATTAATTAAGGACCCGTTACTCAAAAATATATACAGCTATTAAAAATTCCGAAGACAACCTAAGTATTCCTCACAAAAAAAACTTTCTAACAAAAATACAAAAATCACTTTCTACGACTTGTATTTCACCAGGAGCTATAATCATTTATATGTTTGAACAGCAAAAATCAAAATTCAAAAATTTTGACAAAATTATTAAGGACCTGTTAATCTACTCAAAAAGTATAACAGCTATTAAAAATCCGAAGCCACCCTAGTATTACCTCACACAAAAACCTTTCTACAAATATAAAAAATCACTTTTACTAACCGACATGTATGTGAGGATAAGATAACTATTTTATATGTTTGAACCACAAAAAAGTAACAAAATTCCAAAATTTTGACACAAATTAATTAAGGACCTGTTACTCAAAAGTAATACAGCTATTAAAAATCCGATAACACCTTAGTATTCCTACCTCAGCACAACAACCTTTCTAAAATATAAAAATCACTTTTCTTTCTACGACTTGTATTTTCAGGAAGAATAGCCATTTATATGTTTGAACCACAAAGAATCCAAAATTCAAAATTTCAATAATTTTGACAAAACACACACTCACAGTAGCTTGTTACTCCAAAACATACGCTATTAAAATGCGAAAGACACCCTAGTATCTCCTCACACAAAAAAACTTTCTAGAAATATAAAAATCACTTTTTCTACGACTTGTATTTGATGAGGAAGATGGCCATTTATATGTTTGCACCACAAAAATCCAAAAATTCAATAAATTTTGACAAAAATTTAATTAAGGACCTGTTACTCCAAAAGTATTACAGCTATTAAAACAAATCCGAAGAGACCTTAGTATTCCTCACACAAAAACCTTTCTTAAAATATAAAAAATTCCAAAACTTTTTTAGAACTTGTATTTCAGGAGGAATACCCATTTATATGTTTGAAGCCACAAATAATCAAATTTCAAAAATTTGACAAAAAATTATTAAGAAACTTGTTATTCCAAAAATATAACAGCTATTAAAAATCTCGAAGACACCCTAGTATTTCCTCACAAAAAAAACTTTCTAGAAAATATCTAATAAAAATCACTTTGCTACGACTTGTATTTCAGGAGGAATAACCATTTATATTGTTTGAACACAAAATCCAAATCTCAAATTTTTGACAAAAATATATTTAAGGAACTGTACTACCAAAAGTCTACCAAGCTATTAAAAAATCCGATAACACCTAGTATTCCTCACACAAAAACTTTCTAAAAAATATAAAAATCAGCTTTTCTACGACTTGTACTTTCAGAAGGAATGGCATTTATAAGATTGAACCACAAAAATCACCAAATAATTTCCAAATTTCAAAAGTTTAGACAAAAATTAATCTAAGGACCGTGTTAATTTAAAAGTATAAACAGCCCATTAAAAATTCCGATAGTATACCACCATCAGTTTACCTCAAATCAAAAAAACCTTTCTAAAAATAATAAAATCACTTTTCTTACGACTTGTATTTCAGGAAGTAATAACTTATTTATATGTTTTGAAACACAAAAATCTCCAGAAATTCAAAATTTGTACACAAATTAATGTAAGGACCCTGTTACTTTATCCAAAAGTAAGTATACAGCTATTAAAGAAATCCGAATAAAACACCTTTAGTATTCCCTACACAAAAACCTTTCTAAAAATATAAAAATCACTTTTTACGACTTGTATTTCAGAAGGGAATAACCATTTACATGTTTGAACCAAAAAAAAACACCAAAAATTCAAAAATTTCAAATTTTGACAAAAATTAATTAAGTACCTCTGTTACTGTCCAAACTATAACAGCTTATTTAAAAAAATCGCGAAGACACTCTAGTATTCCTCACACAAAAAAACTTTCTAGTAAATATAAAAATTCACTTTCTACGGGAGTATTTTGTTGAGGCCATTTATGATGTTTTGAAAGCACAAAAATCCAAAATTCAAATTTTGACGAAAAATTAATTAAAGGAACCTGTTACTCCAAAAGTAGAACAGCTATTAAAAATCCGAAGACACCCTTATATTTCTCTCACACTAAAACCTTTCTAAAAATATAAAAATCACTATTTCTACGCACTTGTAATTTCAGAAAGGAATGACCTATTTTTATGTGTGAAACCACAAAAGATCCAACACAATTTCAAAATTTCAAACACATTTGACAAAAATTGAATTAGGTTACCTGTTACTCAAAACTATAACAGCTATTAAAAATGCCCGAAGACACCCTAGTATTCCTCACTACAAAAACCTTTCTAAAAATATAAAAATCACTTTTCTACGACTTGTATTTCAGAAGAATGGCCATTTATATGATTGACAAACAAAATAATTTTTTTCCAAATTTAAAAAATTTTTGACAAAATTTAATTAAGGCAATGTAATTCAAATATTGTGAACAGCTATTATAATTCTGAAGTCATTATAATATTCCTCACACAAAAACTTTTCTAAAAATATAAAAAATCACTTTTTCTACGAAATACTCGTATTTCAGGAGGAATGGCTCATTTATATGTTTGAACCACAAAATCTAAATTCAAAATTTTGACAAAGAAATTTTAAAATTTTAAAAAAAAAAAATAAAAATTTAAGTTAAGGACCTGTTATTCCAAAAGTATAACAGCTTATTAAACATCCGAAGACCACCTTAGTATTGCCTCACAAAAACCCTTGTCTAAATAATATAATAAATCACTTTCTATGACTTGTATTTCAGGAAGGAATAACCATTTATATGTTTGAAACCACAAAATACCAAAAATTCAAAATTTTGAACAAAATTAATTAAGGACTGTTACTACCAAAACGTATACACAGCTATTAAAAAATCCGAAGACACTTTAGTGTTCCTTCACACAAAAACCTTTCTAGAAAAATATAAAATTCACTTTCTCCGACTTGTATTTTAGGAGGAATAATCGATATTATATTTGAACGGCCCAACAATCCAAAATTCAAAATTTTGACAAAAATTGATTAAGGATCTCTTACTAAAAAAGTATAAACAGCTATTAAAAAGTCCGATAGATACCATATTATTCCCCTTACAAAATCGTTTCTTAAAAAAAAAAATCACTTTTTCTACGACTTAATGAGAGGTAGAATTGCCATTTAAATTTTTGATCCGCAGATTTGGAAATTCAAATTTTGACATAAAAATTAACGTTGAAGGAATCTGTTACCCCAAGTATAACAGCTATTAAAAATCCGAAGACACCTTAGTATTCCTCACACAAAAACCTTTCTAAAAATATAAAAATCACTTTTCTACGACTTGTATTTCAGAAGGAATGACCATTTATATGTTTGAACCACAAAATCCAAAAATTTCAAAATTTAAAAATTTTGACAAAAATTAATTAGGTACCTGTTACTCCAAAACTATAACAGCTATTAAAAATCCGAAGACACGTTAGTATTATTCCGCACACAAAAACCTTTCTAAAAATATAAAAATCACTTTTCTACGACTTGTATTTCAGAAGAAATAACCATTTATATGATTGAACTACAAAAATAAATTTTTTTCCAAATTTAAAAATTTTGACAAAAATTAATTAAGGACATGTAACTCCAAAAGTATAACAGCTATTAAAAATCCGAAGACACCTTAGTAATTCCTCACTACAAAACCTTTCTAAAACATAAAAAATTCACTTTTCTACCGAACTTGTACTTCAGGGGAATGAACCATTTACATATGTTTGAACCCACAAACAAAAAAATTCAAAATTTTGAAAAAAATTAATTTAGAGCCTGTTACTCCAAAAGTTAATAACAGCTATTAAAAATGCCGCGAAGACACCCTAGTATTCCTCGACAAAAAAAACCTTTCTAAAAAATATAAAATCAACTTTTCTAACGACTTGTATTTTCAGGAGGAATAAACTAAACCATTTATATGTTAAAACCACAAATATCTTTGTTTCAAAATTCTGACAAAAATTAATTAAGGCCCCTTGTTACTCCCAATAAGTATATACAGCCTATTACAAATAAGCGAAGCCCACCATTTCTTAATGTATTCCTTCACACAAAAATCCTTCTAAAAATACTAAAATCACTTCTAGACATTGTTTCAGAAGGAAGGCCTTTATAATTGAACCACAAACAATCCAAAAATTTTCAAATTTCAAAATTTTGACAAAAATTAATTAAGGAACCTGTAATTTAAAAGTATACAGCTATTAAATCGAAGTACACCTTTAGTACTAACAACAAAAACTTTCTAAAAATATAAAAATCACTTTTACTACGACTTTGTATTTCAGGAGGATAACCATTTATTATTATTATTATAGCAAAGGAAATCCTAAATTCAAAATTTTCAG
>JABUQX010064650.1:0-14473 GCA_015478945.1 Trachelipus rathkii
GGTGTTCCTTCTATCGGGCTACTTACATCCCAGTCCTTCCTGCCACAACCCTTTTCCGTCTCCGGCATCTGCATTCACATTCTTTCAGGATACTGTCCTCACAGCGGCGGCTGACCATATCCCGCGCTCTACTGGAAACCGTAAATCGCCGTCTCCTTGGTGGACGCTGATTGTGCTCGGGTTCATTGAGAAAAGCGTAAATTGTTCCGTTTCTGTTTGTACAAACGGATTCTCACTCTGTCCAACTTGATTTCTTTTTAAGGCTGCACCAGGCAGCCCGTTTCTACGGGTGTATTAACGTTGGAATCAAGGAAGAATATTTCTTTCATGACTACGCTCTAACCGACCGTGAATTCTTCGCACGCCTTTGTCTTCTGTATACAGTACAGGATTGTGCGTAAAATCTCGGAAGCACCATCTTGATCCACCTATACCTCCTTACATAAGGCCCACAACCCTCGATCGTTCCTACTCTCAGATCCGAGGATTGTTGCTGATGAGCTGGGATTTTCACTTTTGCTTCCTGGTGCTAATTGGTAGTCTAGATTTTATCCAGAACCTTTTCGGATCGATTCGTTTACAAGCACTCCTCTACGGACTTTTTCTGTTTCCGTCGAAAGGACGCTTTTGTTATACACAGACTCTTTACGAGGTGTGGAATTTCACGAAGGCATTAAAGCTCTGTAGGACGGTGCTTCCTGGCCCTGAAAGGTATTTCCTTTCAAATGTTGAGGCTATGTTCCATCCATCGGCCGTCGGATTTTCTTTCTCAGCCGTGTATAAATAGAAAATCTGGGTGGACGGGCTGTCGCTTTTCCTCCTGTGCTGGTTACAGCTTATATTGTCCCAGATTTTTCGAAACCTGGGAAGTACCCAACTTCTACTGACAACCATCCGACCCCATCTCCTTAAACTGTCAATAACAATGCCGGAGTTGATTGAGAGGAATGGTGCTTCCCGTCTCGTTCCTGACATTAGAGGCAGCCACACCGCATTCGGTGACAATCAATCTTGGGGTTTTCGCATCATCGCTCTAACTCAGGAACCTCTCTTTTCGCTTTGGACCATGATGTTACTTATGAGTTCTCGCTTCGCATAAATTGGACTCTGGCCGTTTTTTTGATCTGGAAAAGGCGCACGACAGCACACATGGAGGGTGGGGGTTTCGCGAAACCTTCAACTCACTGGGCCTCCGGGATATTACTGTCCCTCGTTTCCTTCCAAACCCTTGTTAAATTGGTCCTGATTGTTCATTTTCAGGTTCCATTGTGGCACACACTCTTTCCAGGGCATTTTCTCAATTTGGAATGAAGGGGTCTTCTGCAGCTAAGTGTGTTGGAGTGTATTGCTTTTCGCAAATGGATTCAACGGAGTGGCCGATACCATCCCCAGGACTCTGTCGCTGTTCCCTCTTCATCTATGTGAATGATCTTGCTATGTATGTCACTGGGGTAAAACCTGCCTTCTCTGCTTGGAGCGTAAGCCTTCAACTGGTCATATCGACAGAGTCCACGTCCTGGGTGCATGTGCGCATGGGTGGTTCAAATTCTCCGCCTTCCAAAACGAAAGCGATTGCTTTGTCCGAAAGAAAGGCGCCCGTCGCGGTTGACGAAATTCCTGTTATCCCTTTACTGGAATATCGGTTGTTAGTTGAGTCTCTCATCTCACTCTCAAGGTGTGACCGAGACGAGGGAGGTTCTTGGGTTTGGGTGCGTTGAGTGAATATCGCCTTCATACTTCCTCATATACATCATACTTAAAAAAATAGTTGCGGCTGTCCTCTTTTGACCTCTATACGGCACCTTTCACTGTCAAAAAGTCTTGGGGTGCGGACAGAAAGTCATTGCTTCACCTCTACATCAATGCTCGTGAGGGCTAAATTGGATTATGGCTGCCATCTATGGGCAGTCCTTCCAATCATATCTTCGCCTCCTTTACCCTATTCACAACGAGGGTCTGCGCATTGTGCAACGGGAGCAATTTTTCCGATCATGTCGCACTTAAAGGAGAGTCTGGAGGTGGAGACTGGGATTATGCCCTTGTCCCTGCGAAGAGAGCAGTTTATATGCTCTTTATTCTTCGTATTCAGGTCCCTGCTTTTCTTCAGCCTTGTCAACTTTACTAGAGAGAACTTCTTCCGGCATTCAGCATATCTGGCCGTTCGCTGGGGTTGGACTGTCCTATTTTTGATTTCCTTGGCCTTCCTCTTCTTCGGTTTGCGTAAAATTTCGACGAAGCTCAGTAAAATGGATTTTTCTCCTCCCCCTTCTCACAACTGTCTGTTTCGTGACTTCAGTCCTTCACACAAGGCTGAGACACCATCCGCGCGCGTTGAGGGGTTCTTTCTATCTATAACAGAGTCCAACAATGAACTCGCACTGTCTACACTGATGGCTTCAAAACAGTAGGCGGAGTGGTTTGAGCGTCGGCTGTCTTCCCAGATTTAGCCATGTTACGGCACACCCTGTCTGCCTATTCGTCCATCAGTCGCTGGTTTTGCTGTGGGTTCAGAATTTTTAGCAAACCTACCACCCGGACGTCGTTTATAAGCAATCGTTCTCGGGACTCTAGAGGTGGACTCTCTTGCTCTGCTCAATACGGTCAAACAAGGCAATCCTTTGGTTTCAAGTCTAGTCCATAAATGAATGAGTCAACTGTGCAGAAGCACAACATCGAGTTCTGTTGGATTCCTTCAAGTGGGTGTTTCTTGGGACGAAGAAAGCTGATGCGGAGGCCGAAACCGGTTGCTGCCGCCGGCAGACAGTATCTGCAGATTTTTCCGGTTCCTTCCACATCACTATTTCGTTGGGCACACCTCTTCCTGCCACTAATTTTTAACGCATGTGTCCGTCAGGGTTTCCTTTACTGCTGGGAGACTTTGTTTGGATTTGGAGCTATTTCTCGTGGGGCCCACTCTAGTTACGTTTGAATGTTAAACTCTTTCGTTTAGGTCAGATGGCTGTCCTTCATTGGTATTTAACGGAGTTCGCCGCCAAGTTTGGTCTCAGCGCGTTTACACAATTATGGACATACCAATCTCAAACGCATTGGCGTTTTCAACATGGTTTGAGAAAAGAGCAACCAGATCCTGTCGTTTGCTTCTCGAGTGATCCTCTTACTATAGCCCATATATTTGTGGGTTTGCGACTGAGTCTCCAGCATCCGACTCCAGTTCTTCCCTGACATTCTTACCATTCCTTTCCGGAATCGCCTTGCTCATATTTTATCTGACTCCCCCATTTTCGAAGTGACAAAGTTTTTGCGTTCCTCCATGAGCTGAACATCTTTTATCGATTGTAATACTCTTGTCCGGTTATTTTTTCTAGTTCTGTGTAGGAACTTCCCCTGTTGTTTGTTTTACTGACACGGTATAGCCGCTCTTTTTGAGCGCAGTGTTGGTCCCTGTACACATTCTCAAAAAAAATCAAATAAAAAATAAACTCAGCGATTCGTCGCCTGGTATGCCCCTAACACCTCAGGTGCCCAAACGATTATGATAACCCGCAAAGGTGCCCCCCGTCATAGTCGTTCTCACTTGTTTACTCCATATGCTGCCAGCTGATGCATTATTCCCGATATATTGCTTACCTCTGCGATCCACTACCTCCAAAGCTCTTACTGAGCAAAGAACCATTATTCTTAGCGATACACTTGAAGAAGCTTTAGGAGTTGAAGAGCCTCCAGTCACATTAATGAAAATGGGTCCCAACTCACTGAAGCTACTACCCGGAGTCAAAGTTCTATTTTGTCATCCTTAACGTCTCTCGGAAACATTCCACTTATTTCTACTCCAGATGAAATAAACATCTGAAGGCACTATTTATTCTTTTGAACATAAAGACGAAGATACTGCGGTCATTTTAAGAAACCTCCAGCTGAAATGATTTTCAGTTACAAACATTTATAGATTTCCCCCTATTCGGGACTCGCCTGACACCCCAAATCCTCGTTTACTGCTGACCTTAAGTACCCTTTACCCACCGTCAAAGATGAAAATAGGATTTACAAGTTACAGTGTTCGCACGTTTAAATAGAGCAACTCAGATGTTGCTTAAAATGTCAACGGTTTGATCATCCCCGAAAATACTGTAGGGGACCTCATGACATATACCCAGTCTGCGAAGAATTATTTCACATTCCGTGAAAATACACCACACTGCAAAAACTGTGGAGGACCCCACAGTTTTCTTCCTTAAAATGCCCGTCTTACCTGTTTGAACAGGAGGGTTTGGAGTTATGTAACATAAAAAAAATTTGAGCAGGAGAGATGCTATACGCCAGCTCAATGAAAAATATCCTACAAGGCAAAGGCATTCGTATGCTACAATTGCAGCAGCTCCCATGCCTCTGCGTGTTAATCCACCGACACAACTCCAACCCAGTTGAACTCTCTCAAAAATCAGCAAAACTCAGGAAGTTACTATATCCTGACTGCCTGTAATGCCCACACTACCGACTTCTCAAATGGTACAAAAGCAGCCCTTGATCCAATTTCCCGTTCAAAATGCCATCAACAACCCTACCCCGAGCACTAGTTTTCAACTAACCAACAATGAAACTAAGCTAGTTCATCCAACACAAAGCTTGGAAAACATTTCCTGCCACGACACTCTTCTCCATACCTACTCGATCGGTTCACCAAATTTACGTAAGAAGACTATGTCTCTGTCCCTTAATCCGCCTCTCATTATTACTCAAATTCCTGAAAAAGATGTTCCTAAACACAAAAAAAAAGAATAATTACCAACCTGAAGATTATTCGGTAAAATACAAAGCATCCGAATTTCTAAACCAAAATACACTGACCCTAGATGCAAAAAAATGCAACTCAGAAGAAACCTCGTCATAAGTCTATTCCTGAGACAAAAGCAATGACTTTAATAGATTGTACCCAAACAATCACAGCTATCGAACCCACCAATCAACCCTTTTATAATTTGCAAGATTATTCCAGCTCTTCTAAATCCTCCCATGACTTCTCTTCCGAATTTCCTATCTCAGCACTCTCTAAAGGATTCTATGACTTAGCGGATGAAATGAATAGCTCCCAAATAGAGCTTGATGTGATGACAACGCTTCCTGCGTTTCCGAAAGAGGGGGATGGAAAATCGTTCCACATAAATCTCGCAAACGCTCCAAGCGTTCTGGATCTGTTGGCGGCATGAAAGGGGACCCAGAGGTCCCGCATCTCGACTCAAATTGTCCAGTCTCCCAAAACTACTCGCATGTGATTACTGGGCCAAAGTTTCCAGTATCAAGAATTCGTCAACCTCCAACGAATCAAATCATCGGATTCCCAATATCAACAACTCAAACACCTTTTCAAAAAGATGTTGACACTTTTCTGGTGACACCTTCCTTCCCGATTTCCATGGGAACAACCCCACATATCTCTGAATCTGCTTGCTTGGTAGATGCTGATATCGCTCCCATACGTAAACATGAGCATTTTGGTTGCTCTTCCAACGACCAACCAAATTCACACAATAAGATGGACTTGGTTGAATTCAATTTATCTCGCATTCGTGGCGAAGTCCCTTCACCAAATACCACTGAAAATTGCTTCCCAGAAGCGGTCGTACAACCCAAAGTCTGGCTTTTGTGTAATGACTATTCTTTAACCGCAGGGACTGTTGTTAGCTCCTCCCTCGTCGAGACGCCACGTCTCACAAGCATCTAAGAGACACAAACCAAAAGGAGACAACCACACAACACGCCTTTCCTCCCCATAATGAATCCACTTCCAATATTACACCCAGCCACATAGAAACAATTCTCTCAAAAAGACCATCCTCCTAATATTTATAACAGCATGGCCACCTCTCAATGGAATTGTCATTGAACTACTTGAAGAATTGTTCATACGTTGTCTCCTCAATTGTCCACAGTGGCTTCGCTTTTAACTTCGACTATGTCATCGTGACTTCTTTCAAGTCAGATAAATCGCCGCTAACCTCAATGATAAGGGAGGTGCAGGAATACTCATTCATAAATCTGTCCCCTATTTTCCAGCCCCTCTACAAAATAGACTTCATGCAGTGGCAGCACAAATCATTAATCAACCGAACTTACTGTCTGCTCAATCTACTTGGCTCCGAGTAGTGAGCTTACTAAGGTCAACTTAGCTGATCTTTTTAAGTATCTCCCTACTCTGGTTGTTAAACTAGGAGACTTAGACCTCCGCCCCCTTATCGGGCGACTCTGTCACCTCGTCGAAGTCCAAGATCCTTGTAAATCTTCTAACGCCTTTCTCCATGGGATGCTTTAACACAGGACTCCCTACCTATGAACGTTTAGATACACACACTTCTTCCTGTAATGGTATTTCCTTTTGCTCCCATTCTCTTATGGATCGCTTTACCTGGTCCCGCTTTATTTTTATGCGGCAGTGATCATTACCCAATACCTTTAAATGAGTTTGTACTGAGCCCAATGTTAAAATCCAACTCCAGCTGGCGTTATGACCGAGCGGTGTGGGATCCTTTTTATCAGGCCACAGCTATCCCACTTTCTCCCTACAATAAGCGGTTTCCGATGATGATGATGCCTTTCGTGTCTTCAATCAAATTGTTATCACAGCACCGGAAGCTTGCATTCCATAACCTTCTGCAGGTAGGTGGTCGACAACCCCTTGGTGGTCCCAAGAGTGCGCATAAGCTAACCGAGAGAAGAAACTTTACAGGCAATACAAAAGGACACGTACCATCCCAAACATGATTATTTTTAAAGCAGCTGCGGCGAGCTCTCGGCGAAGTAATCGCCAAACAGTAAAACAATATTTTCGAACATATTTCGACTGTCACTTCACAACTCGCCTTCCTTTAGTGTGGAAAATTGCACAGAAAATATCTCATCGCTCCAACAACTCACCGACAGTCCTCCCCTCCGTTATATGCCTGATATAACCGACACGATTTCTACTCCTGCTGCAGATGCATTAGGTTATAGTTTTGCTAGCCACTCGAGCTCTTTCCGCTATCCTGAAACCTTTCAAAACATTTAAAAAAATTGAGAACTCTCCTCCAAATACTGCCCAAGTAATTTTCTCCATTCATCTGGAGTATTAGGATAATTATACTCACAATATTTCTCATAATCAGCTAAGAATTTAGGTAATTCATGACCCAACTCGTAATTGAATTTATTCGGAGCTACAAAAAAAATTCGATTTTGACAATTTTCATCACTCTTCCAGATACGAAAAAAAATCCACGCAATATTTTTTATTGTTCGATATGGTTTAGACTTTAGACATGAATCTAAAACTTTTATCCAGTATACATCTAAAGGCTGAAGGTGTTTATAGAGATAGTCACTCCGAATCGGGAATTCCTATTGGGACCAGATGTCAAACGGTTGGGTATACAGTGGGACCAGAGTCAAACGGGTGGGTATACAGTGGGACCAAATGTCAAACAGGTGGGTATACAGTGGGACAAGATGTCAAACGGGTGGGTATACAGTGGGACCAGATGTCGAACGTTTGGGTATACAGTGGGACAAGATGTTAAACGGTTACCCGGGTATACAGTGGGACCAGATGTCAAACGGTTGGGTATACAGTGGGACCAGATGTCAAACGGGTGGGTATACAGTGGGACAAGATGTTAAACGGTTACCCGGGTATACAGTGGGACCAGATGTCAAACGGTTGGGTATACAGTGGGACCAGATGTCGAAAGATTTCTTACTCAATCAATTATATCTACTCCGAAAAATTGATAAAAACTGGAGGAATTGTAAAAATAATTTGTGCAAATTTTGAGTTTTGAAATTTCTTTTAGTTAATAAAATTGAATCTGTCCTTTGAGTTACACATTTTAAATGCATTTGTCACGAATATTTGTCTATCATAATATTTTGAATGCTTATACATACTAACTTACAATGATTAAAGAAAAAAATCTCTTACATAATTAAATAGAAAGTATTACTGCAAGCAAGTTTATTATTATAAATGTCGAAATTGAATTTTTTTTAAATATTAAAAATCTACATAATTTTTTAAAAAGATCTTCCAGTAAAAATTAAAATAAAATCTCACAAATATACAACAGCTACTTATGTATATAAGACTATTTCTTTATGTTTGAAGTTTATTCTTGCCAGCACAAGGATTTATTCCCCGGAAATCTTTATTTTTTATTTTAACCTTTTCACATTTTAATTTTTTTGATGCCTAAGAATGTGTCTTTTTAAGTTTCCTTTCTTATTACACTCATAGTCACACGGAACATTTGAATTTTTTTTCTTCCCTTTCAAGGGGTTATTAATAGATCTAAAGATCCTTAGATCTTAGGTGTCCGTGGTCAAACCTTGACCATAAGGACATTCCAATTTTTTTTACCCAAATCCCAACACAAGTAAAATTGCAATGCTCTTTCTTACAATCATTAAGCTCAGTTACAAAGTGTTGACTTATACTGGGAGCTTCTCTAGATGTTTCACAAGACTCTTCTTTATTACATCCAGCGTTCCAACTACTATGGAATCACCACGTCATCAATTTCCCATTCTTCTTATTTCGTGTTTGAGCCTTTGACATTTTATTTCCTTTCATTTGCCACCACGTTATCATCATTTGGGACTCCCACTTATTATGTAACACTTCTGATCCCTCTTATTCTTCACTACGATGTCCTGTCTATTGTGGGTGACTGCTACATCCTTTATATAACGGTATCATAGAGTAAAAGCACCTATTCGTTTTCTTCTATTTCCCGGGGATTGCGTTTCCAGTGGTTGGCCGCTTCTGTCCTGATGTTATACTTTTGGCACAATTTAAAATGAATCAATCTGCAGATGTGGTTATGCTTTTCAGTATATAGATGTCTGTTTAGCAGTCTAATATCCTGCTAGAATGTGAGGGACAGATTCTGTGTCTTGGTCACATACTGTGTCTTTCTATGTCTTCTATGCCATCAGGGTCAGAAGGTTCGGTTTTTAGCTGCCTAATTGTTATTCTTCTTTGCTTTAATCGTCCCCTCGTGAATATCTCCACTGATTTTTCCTTATCCATATAACTTTCGTCTATGATTTTTTTGTATTCCTTTGCTATTTTTTGCTTTCTCCACTGGTTTAACCGTTTCTTTCGGTAAATATCTAGTATTTGATCTAAATATTTTCTGAAAAAATTTTCTAAGTTCAAAAAAACTTATAAGTTCAGAAAAGTTAGGTTGTTAAGTTTTTTTAAGAAAATTGTTTAGTGGCAAGCTTCATAATTCCAGAGCTTTGCACCTAAAATTACTCTTCACTTTCTTTGTACAGACTTAGAAATTTTTTACAGAAAATATTTAGATCAAATACTAGATATTTACCGTTTCTTCTTCCTCTCTGCTTCAAATTTGTCTTTTCCTTTTGCGTTCTTTCTTCCTACCTTTCACCTTTCCCTACCTCCACCTGCTTGATAGTTTCTTGTCTGTTTGAGGCATATAATTTTAGATCATCCATATAAAACAGGTGTGAAATTACTCTGCTCGATTTCTCGTTACGTGCGTTGATTCTATATCCATTTTGTAATTTATTTTATTACTTAAAGGGTTAATGGCCAAAATGAAAAGATGAGAAGATAACGAATCCCCCAGGAAGATACCTCTTTTTATATTGATTTTTCATCCCTCCCGTCCCTTTCATATTTTAGTTTTAAATTAACCCTCCATTGCCTCATCTCTTTTTTTTTTCAAATCTACTATTTTTATTTATTTTGTATATATTATCCAGCTATGGGGAACACTGTCATATGCCTTCTCATAATCTATCCTAGTCATGCTTAGATGTTTCTGGTTCTTCCTACTATTTTCAAGAATAATTTTGTTGATTAAATAATTGGCCTTTTGTACCCATACTATTTCTGATGCATCATTTCTGTTCTTCCTTTATAATTTTTTTTTTTTTGGAGTGGATGTACATGGACCTCCACAGCACACAAGAATGCGGCTATCCCGTGTTAGTAAACTAACAACAGGGGAAATCCCTAAATGAGCGAAATAGGAACAGGGCTGAGATGGTTAGATCTTGTACAAAATTTTCAGTTCCAATAGGAAGGCAAACACGCAATCACTACGAAAGTGAGATGATTCGGATAAGATGTGCTGAAGGCGATGCCGAAGAGGTATGGTTAGCACGTCAGGAAAGAAATTGCTTCTAAGGGTCAAGATGGCAACGCAATCCACAGAGATGAACGACAGTGGGAGGCCAATTGGAGGAGCAAAATGTACAGGTCGTGAGAACTTCCTTTATATTATTATTATTTTCTACAGGTTTGTATATTCTAGATGCTATTATTGCTGTTAGAGTTTTGTATATGGTAGGTAAACATGTTATAGGTCTGTATTTTGTTGGATTTTTAGTTTCTTCAGATTTTGGTATGAGATTAGCGTCTCCTATTGTCAGCCATTCTGGAATGGCTTCTCTTTCATTTATCAATCTGTTTATACATTTTGATAGGGGGCTGATAAGTGCTGTGACCTCCTTCAGCCATACATTCTGGACTTTATCAGGTCCAGGTGCTTTCCAGTTATTGAGCTTCACGAGGACTTTCTTTACTTCTTTTTGACTTATTTCTCCAAATTCCATTCATTAATATTATTTATTTGCGAGTCATTTATTATTTCTTCCTTCCAATCCACTTCATTGTTATGTTGTCTTTCATTTACAAAGATGTTTTACAAAAATCTTTCAATCTCCTCTTTTCTTAGAGGTTCAGTGACTTTGATTTCGTCATTTCTCAGTTTTCTGTACAATCTTCCAGGATCTTGTTTAAACATTCAATTTTGTTTTTCGCTTCGTTCATATTTTCTTAACCTTCTACTTTTTTGCTGCAAGACTTAATTTTCTTCTAGTAATCGCATGAACTAATTTATTGCTTTGTCTAACTCTTTCTCTTCTAATTACATTTTGTACTAGTTTTGTATTTTTTTCCTTCTCTCTATTTAGAGGTTTAAATCCTTCATCCAGGTCCAAACCTTGGACCTATGGCATGAAGAATTCTTAGGTACTCCCTAGCACGAGTCTTTAGATTGACAGGCTTTTTCTGATCACCTTCATGGCCATATCCTTAATCATTATGTTAGTTTTTTTTTTTTTAAATATGTGGTCATACTTTTCTTTTCCACCCCTGTCGCTCCAATAACTATTGGTACAATTTCAACCACCTCCATCCCCCACATTCTTCTCATATCATATTTCAGTCTGACATTTTATTTCTTTTTCTCTTTCATACAATGTTATTCTATTTTCGCTACTTATTCCAATCTATATAATGATGCACATTTGTGTTCTCTTTTCCTTTACTACTATGGCTGGTCGATAATGTGGTGTGGGTATTGATGTTGGGATCGTATGGTCATACAAGATCATGGCTTTCTAGTCTTCCATTATTGTTACAGGTTTGTGATGCCAATATTTGTGTTTCTATTTCATAGTTTCATGTGAATCATATAACAAATTGCGTTATGTCTATCTGTATATATACCCATTCGTAGTAATGTTTCACATCCTGTCAAAATATGGTTTACTGTTTTCACTTTTTCTTTACACATTCTACGCTTTTCAGTAATTTCTTCCTTCACTATATTTTTCCTGAACCAGTTCGTTCTTAGGGTTTGGTCCTGTGCCGCTATTAATGTTCTTTCATCTTCCTTTCTTAAATATCCACCTGTTAATGGTATATATATATATATATATATATATATATATATATATATATATATATAATAATATATCTATTTATAAGAAAAAAAACATATTTGTATATATAATATATATATATATATATATATATATATATATATATATATATACTATATATATATATATATATATATATATAATATATATATATATATATATTATATAAAAATTAGATGTTATATATATATATATATATATATATATATATATATATATATATATATATATATATATATATATATATATATATATATAAATGAAATAATAAGATATATGTGTAATAATAATATATATATATATATATATATAATATATATATGTATATATATAATATATATATTTAATATAATAATAATATATATAATATATATATACAGATAATAAAAAAAGAGTAAAGGAGAAAAATTAATGTATGCTCTGAAGCATTTAAAAATATTAGGGTAATCAGACTGATGAGAGCTTTCGTGGATGTTGCATGGGTTTATTCATGTTATTTTTGTAATTGTGATATGTTCATATTAGTTAATTATATTATTATTACCCCCCTCGATAACGTGCCCACCAACCGTAGTGAGGGGGTTCAGATATCCCTTCTGGATATCTGCAAAGTTGCACGTTTTTCTCTTTTCAGTTTTGTGTATTCCCCGATTTTGTTTTGTCCGTATTTCCAGCTTTCCTTTTATTGGTTCATTTGCCTCCAATTCCCCCTTACGTATTGTGGTACGTATTTCCACTCTATTATGAGTGCCCCCCCCTTTTTTTTCTTCCCTTCATTCTGCCCTTATGATTTCCGGTGTCTGTTTTTGTTTGGGTCCTGGGTCCGTCCTAACCTTTTTCCCCCGTGGATGAGGGTACAGGTTACAAACCGATCCTTTCCGCCTATTGTTGTGGACCCGAACCTTGGGATTAACCACTGAGGAGGCTGTCCTGCACTTTGGTGTATAATCCCGGGCTTCGCGTTCGGGTACCATGTGGTTCATGGGAGGGGACTGTTCCGAGGCCACATCCGCTGCCCTCCCTACGGGGTGGCGTTCTGGACTTGGGCCTTCTGCCGTGGACAAGACACTCCCATATGTATGTATAGTTTCCCTTTCACGTCCCTCTTTTATATTGTTCTTTACGTCTCATTTATTTTATTGTTGTTATTGGTTTTTATTGCGGTGGAGGAGTATATTATATGGAGTTTAACTGATGAATACGCCCGTAAATAAAAATACTAATTTAGTGAAAGGCGGATTCCATCTTCAGTCACCTCACCTAATTCAGTTTCGTCACGTAATGCGGATTGTCTGTTGGGTGTTTTGCAGAGCTTTTCATTGAGATACCTCAACACAGGCTTACCAACTTTAGAACGTTTTGACACTTTTACTTCCTCCTGTGTTGGCATCTCCTTATGCTCTCTTTCGTTCATTGACAAATTCTGGTGGGACAGGTCGCCCTACCTTTGTGGTAGTGACTATTACCCTATCTACATTACATCTCTTTGCCCTGATCATCCTCCCACGCCCTATACTAGCTGACGTTATGACAAGGCTGATTGGGCCTTCTTTCTCGATGCAACATATGTCCCCTGCCTCCCGGCCACTTACGTCTTTCCTTCCCCTGCGGATGCGTTCACCTTTTTTGTGGACGTTGTTCTGGAGGTGGCGGAGCCCTTATCCCTCGCTCTTCTGCATGTCGTCGTTCTGCTACACCGTGGTGGAACGCAGATTGGGCTCGGGCTAATCGTGTTAAACGTAAACTCTATCGATCATACAAGAGAACACCTACGCAGTCTACTTTAATCTTTTTTTAAGGCCGCTGCTGCTCAGTCTCGTATAAACAGGAGGACTAGGAAACAGTTTTTTCGAATTTACGTTTCCACGGTCAAATCATCTACGCCATTGTCGTCGGTGTATGGTGATGTGCGCAAAATTTCTTGCCAACACTACAGGGAGCCACCAACGGTCATCAGCTTTGGCCCGCACCCGTGTGACATCATTTCCGCCCCGGGCATGGTTGTTGTTGTTGAGCTGGGATACCATTTTGCTACTTGCTGCAGCGATTCTCGGTTCCGGGAACCTTTCCAATCGATCCGCGACCGCACTCAATTCTCGGTCTTTTCTGTTCCTCCTAGTGAGGCTCCTTCTTGCAATCGACTATTCACGAGGGCGAAATTTCAGGAGGCTCTCCGCCTTTGCAAGGATGGAGCGCCTGGCCCTGAGGGTATCTCGTACCAAATGATACGTCATCTCCATGCCACTGCTTCGGCGTTTCTCCTCTCTTTGTATAGTCGGGTCTGGGTGGAGGGGTCTTCCCATAGTTTGGCATACGGCTTATGCCATACCCATTTCCAAACCAGAAAAGTACCCTACAATTGCAGACAACCAGCGTCTCATTTTTCTAACTTGTTACACCTGTAAGCTGATGGAGAAGATGGTGTCTAATCGTCTTCTCCCAACGTTGGAGGGCCTGCATGCATTTTCCGACCATTAGTTTGGGTTCAGGAATCATCGCTCCACACAGGAACTTCTTCTCCGGTTAGACCACGATATCGTGAGGTTTTCTCCTCTAATAAAATGATCCTTGCTGTTTTCTTCGATCTCAAGAGGGCTTACGATTCCACATGGAGAATGAGAGTTCTCCATAGCTTGCAATCGCTGGGCCTTAGGGGACAGCTTCCCCTCTTCCTTCAGTCTCTTATGTCGGGTAGATCTTTCCGGGTTCGCTGTGGTACCACTCTGTCTCATCATTTTGACATGGTCGAGGGGGTGCCGCAGGGAAGTGTACTCAGCGTTTTGCT
>JABUQX010064651.1:0-23545 GCA_015478945.1 Trachelipus rathkii
TCACACGTCCTAACTTTTGGTGGAGTAGAGAGTTCTGATGAGAAGCATTTTCAGAGGTACGTATGATGATTTACTAGAACAATAGTAGTTTGGAGCAGTTCTTAATATAGGGGTTGACTACTATATACAAAAAAATTCTGAAAGCCAAATACAAGACAAAAGACTTATTCCTCCAGACGGCAAGATGCTGGTCAAAATATCAGTCCATTGGAATTTTAATGAAAATTTGTCAGTCCTTTATATATGATAATTATTGGAAAATGATTGAGTTATCAGGTTAAGTAAAGTCTTGTTTACATTGGGTTTTCACCTTCACTATATACTATCAGCATTTGAAATAAATATATATCATAGTGACAAATATTTTGAAATATAACATTTTACGACTACATCTATATTGTATCTAGGGGTTCCTATACAATACTACTTCTTATTTATATTATGGTATCTATCATCAATATCTACTCAGCGCTTAGTTGTAGAGGTTATGGAGTGGGGAAAAATTCAATACTGATTTCGTCACCGAGGGAAACAAATTAGAAATAAACAGTGGTATCGTGTATTATTAAATGTATAATATTATAGTTATCGTTCATACCTGAAATGAATGTACATATATATATTTTTCTCACTCTAGCAATTATATCATGGATATATATTATATATATAGTATATATATATATGATATACTATATATATAATGATAAAGGTGTAGGTATATATTAGCAAGTCAATCAGGTTCTCCTATATACTAAAACTAATATATAGGGGTGGCATGACTCTCTCCTCCTCCAGTTGGATCTTGGGTCATATGTTTTAAATGCGCAGCGTACTATCGTATACTACTGTCTTGATGCACTGATAATAACTCCATAAAACTGAGTATAAATTGCATAAACAGTTTACTAGAGTGGAGAGAATTGTCTTTAAACATTACTGACTCAATACAGTACTTACAATAGGTATGAGAAAGTGCCAATGGCTATTGAAGCTTCAATCAATGAACGGCAGTCATTTTTCATGGTTTTGTGAATTAATGAAAAAAAGAAAGATAGCCTATCCTTGTAAACTAAACTAAATATAATTCCTTAAGATATAGGAATATTTAGTATAATATATATATATATTATATATATATATATATATACTTATATATATATAATAGTATATATATATTATACTATATATATATAAGTATATAGTATATTTACATGACAATAGAAGTGCGCAAACGGACGCTGGAAACGATGCATGTGCGCCTGTTTGCCCACCCAGGCTGCAGTCGGGCTTCTGGAAACGCAGCTAATGTCTTAATATTTGGCCAACAGACAATTGACCAAAGTGAACATTTGACCAAAAGTGAATTAGGTTGTTAGGATTAGGTTAAGGCTATGTCGGTACGCTTTTAATGAGCAACCAGTCCATTTGAAAATTAACTTTAATATGCAAATGAATGACCAAGAGTTTAGTTTTCCAAATTTTGTGTTTGGAGAGTTGTATTGAATGATATCCTTTTTGCATATATTAAGTCTTTATAAAAAGACATTTGTAAATAGTAATTAATTAAAAAATTTGTTGCCTACAATCTTTGTCTGAAAAATAAAATAGAAAGGATTCATATTAATGTCTCCTTAATTTCCCATAGCCATACATATAATAGGCTTTTTTGAGTGTTGCTGTTGCTTGCTTATATAGAATTTTTTTTTTTACTGTAACTATGTTCTACTAATGACAAATTGGCCATGAGATTTGAACCAGCCATTCGTCTTAACATAATTTAGCTTCACTGCAAAGGAAATTTCGTTTTACTAATTAGTTTTGAAGATATTTAATATTTAGTAATTGACAATACCCAACTGTTTCATTGTTTTGAAATCAATGGATTCGCAATGTACACATTTGAATACATATGTATAACAAATTTCACACACCCACACACACGAAAGTCAAAATATCATATTATATATATATATATATATATAATATGTTTAGTATATATATATATATATATATATATATTATAGGATATATATTATATATTAGATTATATATATATATATATATAGTACTATGTATATATATTAATATTATATATATTTATATATATATATATATATATATAAGTATATTATATATATATATATATATATATATATATATATTGTAATGCCCATATATTTGGCATTTATTTTTCTTTTATTGCTTTATGTTTATATTTCTTTAGTTATATATATATTTCTTATTATTTTTCTGAGTCCTTTTGAAGAAGTTTAAAGATACAAACTTTTTGTAAGTCAAATTATTATAGAATGGGTTCATAATTGTATAATAAATAATAATGAGAACTCAACAAAGTGAGGGAAAAGTTATTTATTGAAAATGTAACAAGCGTATTTAATATTTTTTTTGGATTGTTTATAGGATCTTCCTTTGAGTTGTGTTTCGAAGCAAACAGTCATTTCTGACGAAGTGTTCCATTCATAATCCTCTAGGTAGCTAGAGGTGAGCATATTATAATTATTCATATTATAAAATTAACTATATTAATTAAAAAATTAAAACAATAATTTATGTTAGATAAAGTAAATATTTCAGTTCATAAATGCTTAGGATTATTTTTTTTTTTTTTTGAGGAACTCAGGGCCAGGAGCCCATTTTTGTAATGTGGCTGCGCGAGTACGAACAATGGCCCGGAGCCAATTCTCACTCATATGTTATAACGCAGGTGTTACCCAACGACCAAGGCGCAGGAGCCATCTGTCTAGTGTATGCGCAGCAGGCGTATACTCAGGTAATATTTGTTTTTCAACTTTATAGTGAAACAATCATCATCTACCAAGTAGACATGCTTCTGGTAGATCTCTTAGCTAGTAGTAATAACCTCTACCCTTAGAAAGAAGAATTATTTTCTATGTTCTATGCTGCTAAATAATGAAATATAAGACATTCAGTTTCTTTCATGGTTAAGAGAGAGAGAGTTTTTGCATTCAATTTTGCTATTTTTAACTAGAATTTAAGTATATCTTAATTCTTTTTTTGCTTTTTATAAATCACAGAGAAGGCGAAATGCAAATAAACTAAAAGGGACCAACTAATAGGGGAAATGACACAAAGGATCTCATTATCCATCTGTAACCGTTTACACCAAGGCATCTCTTCACTTACTTGAGTGTATATAGAATAGTATTGAGAGATACAAAATCTCCTATTATTTAAAATTAATCCTAAATTTACAAATTGAATTTACTGGATTGCAGAGATGTATGATATTTAACTTGCTGGTGTTAACCCACTAGTTTGGAGAAGATCTTAAGAGAGACAAAAGTCAGTTTCATTCAGGGATGTAGGTGTGCCCCGCTATACATAGTTTGTGGATGTATCTTCAGTGTGAAAAGGCTATTTAGTTTTAATCCTATCATACTTTTTTCTAACAGCAGTGGAATGATGGATGGTGAAATAGATTGTTTATAATTACTTTCGCTAATTATGCTAGGCAACCGGCGGATTGGCAGGTGCATGTGGTGGTTGTTGTGATTTTGTGCTGCAATTGCAATATAAATAAAGTTACCATATGAGTGGGTGTTTTTTATGTTTTTTTTTGTGTTATCAGGTCAATATATGGTTCGACTTTACCGCGGATTTGGGTATAGAGGAAGCAATGACGATGGCTATACTTTTCAACCTTTGGACGCGTCATTTCTATGAACGTTCTTGATGGGGCATCTATAAAAATATAGCTCTATGCAGTAAATCCTATGGTTGGAAGAGATTATTATAACTCTATCTAGTAGATATACTAAATCATTGAATTACTCTTATTACCTGGGAAGATAATATATATGATATTTCTGAGATTTAGTACGCCTAGTATGTTAAGAATATTATACATTATATATATTTCTTATATATCTATTCAATATATATAGTATACTCACTTATACTTATTAGCATTATATTAATTAGTGCAAGCTGGGAAGAACCTCCGCAGCTCTGATTCTATGTTACGGAAAAATGTTACTCTTGTGCATATAGTACCTTCCTATCGTATTCTGTATATTTTCGGAGAATCTTGCAATAATTGCTTGTTTAAAATTCAGGAGAAAATTAAGATACACATATTTTTTTGTTTTTGTTTTGCCCAAAAACATTTCTGAGGTCTCTGAAGGATGAGTCATGTAGCCAGCACACACGACTGAGGGACCGGGTGAGGACCATTTATTCAATGTTGGATTTTCGATAACAAAAAATTGTAAAGATGCACTTGTATTCTCTGATACCGGCGTGTTCAAGATGATTGGTTTGAGCGAGATGCAGGGTTTTTTTTTTCTCTTTAAAGATAATATTTTTTCTGTTTAAGAATGATGATACTCTTTTTTATGTAAATAGCTGGATAACTAATTTTATTTGCTACCCAAAATCCGGATTACTCTATTTTCAAAAAATTTTTTTTACTCCTTTGTTTTTGTTATTAATAAAAGTTTTAAATAGATAAAAACAAATTATAATCATAACAAATCTATTTATTTTTTTTTAACTGTCATGGCATCTCAGAACTACTATAGGAGCTAACTACAATTCCTCACAAAAAAGGAGAAATAACACCCACTATGTGAGTTTACACATGATGGTTATTAGATCGTGGTCGAATCCGCTTAGCTACTTTTAGCTACTTTTTTTTTTCTTTGTTTTGGTGCTGGGCCTGCCTGTTTGTGCTGGCTATTATTATGGGTTCTTGATGTCCCTGAGTTATATATCCCATGGCTTCTCCGAGATGATTGGTCACCCCGTTCAAGGGTGAGGGGGGTTGAGCCCGCTAAATACTGTTTAATGCTGACGTTTCTAGAAGAAATGAAATTTGAACTAGACAGTGCATTAAAGAGGGTGAATGAAATACACCATCCTGAGTGCGTTAAGTCAAGTGGGCGAACACTATGAACCGGATCTGGTGAACCACGTACAAGGCTCTGATTCACGGAGCTGCGAGCCTTGAGTCCTGGATCCAGAGTAGATTGAAATTTCTTGGCCCCAGACTCACGTGGAGGTACACAATGATGGAGTACTTTTTAATATTATCGTGTTATCAAATCCTGTCACGCTCTCGAATTATCCGAGGTTTTCCTAAAGATCCCATCAAACAAGATTAAACCTGAGGAACCCCACTCGTGAGCAGGTGGACCGAAGCCCACAACTGGAAACAATGTCAATGAGTATGAGCATGGACAGATGAAGACCCGAAGGAAGGGAGTGACTAGATAGGAAAATAAATGGAATAAGAAGTCCATGCTATAGACCGCTGGAAGCAAATTGAGAGGTCATATGTAACTCGCTTGGATGTTTGCTCTGTGGTCTGCTACCGGTGCACGTAAATATAGGAGTTTAGTTAATACATGTGTATAGCACCATTTAATTAGTGGTTGTTAATTTGTTATGTTTTTCAATCCTCACGTGGGTGGAGATTCCTTATTTGAGGTGCTTTTTAAACATACTCCTCAAAGATGCAGAGTGCATGACATAGCTGAAGGCAATAGGTGTTCTAGAAGAAGGAACAAGAAACAAAAACAAAAAAAAGATGTTAGCGTAACTCCAATAATTAGACTCAGAATTGGGGGTGCTAAAAATTGAGCGCAATAGCTGGGAGCACTCAGAGAGTCGGAGGCGGTGCCATAATGGTAGAAGCAGAGTCAACATAAGATAACACCTCAGAGTATATTGTAGCCCGAAGGTAGAAAGTAAGCTACACAGTGGAAGAGTGTGATATAAGAAAGCTCTTGCAATAGTGACATAAGGGCCACAATAGAAGATTCATTGTTGTAGGCCGACCACGTAACATAAGCAAGAACGAGACTGCGAGGTGTAATCTGGGTTGTCATTGTAAACAGGTAATTAATGCTCCACTTAACCAAAATAATTTAAGAAATGTAAGGCCACGATCATTTATGTATACCTTATTTAGTAGAAATAATGGCATATAAATATAGCAATACTATTATTAATATGAAGATATTAAATGAAGTCTGGAACTAAGCTCAAATTAGCTGTATAATCTACGATGAATTGAACATAGTAATAGCCATATACTTAGGAAAACATATAATGTCATATTATTATATCTTGTAAATCAGCACACTTACGTTTATACTAGTAAATTTTTGTATATAAAGATTAAAAAGAACGGTAGTCAGTCAAAATAATAAGATTTTTTTATTTTTTTGGTGGCCCGGTGTAATATACCGACAATTATCTATCTATCAATATCTATATCTATCTACTTGATTTAATCTTCCATGTATAAAATATCGATCACATACCCTGTATATATTATATATATATGAGTATATATGTATATATATACTATCATGGAGTTTAATATTGGGGTAGAATATCTAATATGCAGCTTATAATTGTGAACTGTATTGTGACATAGTTATAATAACGAAATTTCTAATTTATTACTACAAAGCCGCAAATGTTCCTGAAATTTGAACTGTTTGTATTTTGACTATTATTACTATTAGAATATATAATTCAAATGGGTGTATGATTCATCTGCATTTATTCATGGAAGCTTAGGTAGTTTCAGTTACTCCTCAAAGGTTAAAACCCGCCGGGATCATATGGTACTTTTCCACCTTGTCTACGACTTTTGTGTGTCCGTATACGCTTTTGATTGGTAGCGTTGGATTTCAAAGGTTTTTTCTTTTAGGTCCTCTGGGCGTCGCTTCTGTTGACAGCAACAGGCACCATTTTATTCTTTCCAAAATTAAAATGACTGTGGCATTAAGTATCAGCTTACATTGACAGGGTGACTCAATTAAATACCACATGCGCACTTTTCCAAAACACTATTTCCAATCTGGCTCCGGATCAGGCCCGGTCTGGCTTCGTTCATGTTGCTCCGTCACCTTACTCAACATCAGGATTCCTATTTCATCGTGCACCACCTTCGCCTTATACTACTAGCACCTCATCGCAATGTTCATCCATCTAAACCCAGCACTTTTTCCAGGTTGATTGGGGGCTAAAACCCCCTGTCACCCTTGAGAACGGTCAGCTGTGCCTTTTCAATGGGACACCGTCAGGGAGGTCGCTGTTTATGAGCCATCTTGGGAGAGTCTTTGCGGAAACTCTCCTCAGAATATAGAATTAGAGAGAAAACGTTTTGAAAAACTATAGAAATTACTACCGCCAGACTATTACCTGCTAATGCCACATGTTACTAATAAGTCACCTGACGTCGCTTAGCACGGTGCTGACAGGGCAGACGAAGACTCCCCTCACAGTATTGACTCCCACTTTCTGGCTCCGTCTATGCAGCGCTTATATATTTCAGTTCTTTGTGTCTTTCTCCTCTCTTTTCTTCATTCCCCATTTCGCTCGTTTCTCTTAGGTTTCTCACCGTTCACCTCGGTGCTTTTCAAGTTGGGGTCGCCTCTAAGAGTCGCCGACAAGTGGTGGGGGGCCGCGGCGCGAGAGTGGTTCTTCCTAAAGTTTTCCTCACATCAAAAACATCTTCATCTTGCTCGCTGTCCTGTTTGTCTCCTGTATGCTCGTGTTTATTTTGAGGGTTGTATTCTCCCCCTTTTTTGGGAGTGGGTTGGGAAAATATTACTTCTCCGCCCTGTATCCAAAAAGAAACGAAGCTATGTGAGATCTACAGCATTAAAACGCTCACTATGTAAGTTTGTATTTATCTGTGAGTCTCGACATTCCTCTCTGCTTTTTGTAACTCCATGAGTCGACCTCTCTGGAAAACAATTATTCTTACAGATACTTCTAGAGCCCATCCGGGACTATCGCTCCAGCTAACAGCCAGCTCCGGCCTAGCGCCTTAACGGAAACCAAACTTGCCGGTTTCCATCGTCTTCCTCTCATCCCCGCCTTGGATGACCTTTACTTACCCTTACAATACTAGTGCATGCACTAACTGCATGTTATGCTGCATTTTTAGATCCCTCTTTACCTTGCCCTCGGTCATTTCACATGTTCCCTCGCCTCATTATTTCCTCTTGTACCTAGGATCTCGCCTGGGTACAGCTGGTATACCATATCGAAGCCCTGTCCCTGGCGTAGTTCTCTTCCTTCATTTCCTTCATTGTCAAATGTTGCCCCCATATTGGTATGGAACTCCTCCTTATGTAATTTCATCTTTCCAGGTCATCGGCAATTTGGTCCCTCGACTTGTGCCAGTTTAGTAATGGGTCCTGTCCAAGCGGACCTTTGCGCTTGCCTTTCTCATCTTCCCTTCCTTATTTATAATCTTCGTTCGCTATTGCCTTTTGGAAAGCAATTTAAGAATTGTGTTCTTGTAGCACCTGTTTGTGTCCTCTTTCTCTTCTTTAGTGGCTGCGTCGTAGTGTCGTTTGCACTCTGAGGTGTGGAATTCTGGCCAATTTCTCTCCACGTTTTCCTCGATTTCCATTCTTTCAGAATTCTTTTTGAGATCTGGATTTTTCATCGATCTCCTTTTCCCTCCTTTCCACCAAACGTGCCTTTTAACGCTGGCCTATAATAGTACTATAGACTTTTTATCTTAGCGCTAATAAATGCTATGACTAGGTCCTAAACCTGGGGCCTCCAGGAAGTTCTTAACGTCCACCACCCTGCAAGCGAGTTTTTAATCTGCTCCTCTAATTGCTCTTCGCGATCTTCTCCTCAAATATCTTCTATGGAAGCGTCGAAACTGTACTTGTCTCTGTTCCCATGATTTAAAATGGTTTTAGCCGGCCGCTTTTTACGTTCGGCTCTCCCCTCTATCCTCTTCTCTCCTGCTCTCTCTCTCTCTATCTTAATATATATATATATATATAGAATAATATAAGTTTGAATTTTAATAAACCTGTCATTAGATACACCAGTTCATCTATATCACGTACGCCGATTACAAATAAAGATACATTCCATGGCCCTATATATATGATGAGCCAATTAATATATTATTTAATTTATACAAAACCTGTTTCATTATACTTCTTATAATTTTATCCATAAGTATATATATATATATATATAGTCAAGAGTTTTTTGTTAAGCCATTATTACTTATTCTCAGTATTATGACTGGCATCAACTATAACTAATCTCACAATATTTATATCGATAATTTATACATATAGTTATATTAATTATTGTGCCTGTTTATCATGATATGATTAGATAATTATCACGTGTATTACTTATATACTTAGCTATAATATATATATATATATATAGTATATACTATAATGGTATTAATATATATTTCTTTCCAAATTCTTTTGTTATAAATAGATAAGTAGTTATTACGTAAGTTACATTTTTCTGTCGAACCTATATGTGTATCTTTTCCACCGCATAGAATAATAATTGATAGATACTGGTCTAAGAATACAATGCATTTTTCTGTTGCCGATAACATGAGCTTCGATACCCAAGATAAAATTGGAAATTCTTTACCTTATGTACACATCCGAGCGAGATGTTCCCTTCCCATCAGAACTACCTTAAGTGATCGCGCACTGCTTTCTAGAGTTGAAATGCTAAAAGTTGGTAAAAATAAGTGAATCTTTCGCTTGCCCTGCGTCTTGTATCATTCTCTCTCTTGATTACACTGTTATCTCTAGTCAAACCTCTCCACAATCTATCTTGACTATCTTTAAGTTTTCGATTTCATTTTTCTCGTTCTTTGTTTGCCGGTGCGCGAGGCGTGAAATGCCCCTGCTACTTCAATTCTCACCCTGTTTCCTTTGTTCTGCATTGGCAGCTTTCTCCTAAAACTGTCGTTTTTTCCCCACAGTGGTAACTGCCTCGTTGCTTCGCTCTTTTTGTTCTCGCTCCGGTAGTCCTCACTTTTCTGGTTTCAACCAGCTTCGATCCGCTCCCTCCAGTTATTGAGAGAGAGGCGGTGTCCAATCCAGATTTTTCCCTTTTTCACTATGCATCCGTTTGAAATTTTCAAGTGCCGCCATTGCGCTCAGCTCGGCCCCTTTTGCATCTTACGAAATTTGTTCAGAATTTTCTTATTCTGTTTTACTGAGACATATTAAAACAATTCTAAAGACAAAAAAAATATGTATGTACCTAAATATATATATATATATAGTTATAATATATATATATCTATATATATATATAATATTAGTATATATTTAGTATATATATAATGTTATATATGACTAATATATATATTATATATATATATAAAATATATAGTATATATACTATATATAAGATATATATAGGCAAAAAAAGAAACACGTTAAAGGAAAAAATTTTTTTTTTTATGAATGATGTTTTTTTTTAAAAAACAAACTCCATATTTTTGCAATTTCTGATACTCTGAATCAAAAATATGCGGCCTTTTGATGTATAATAAAGACAACAACAAAAAATTCTTCCTCTTCTTTTTCTCAAAACTTCTCCTCCTGATTTGTGTTTGCTTCTAAGTACGCAAAAGAAACACGATAGAAAGAAATATGGTTAACATAAAAAAAATATTGAAAAAATTCACAAATATCATATTTAAATATGGCAACAAACAAAAAATATATAAAAATCCCTTTTTTTGTTACCTTGGACTTACTCCATACACCTTTACTATATTTTTTAACTCCTCTTGCTTTTTACTCCTTTTTTAACTCCAAACAGTGTTATTATTTGTTGTTCCTTCCTTTTCTTCTTCCAAACTCTACGGGCTACCACTTGTTATAGCAGGGGGCACCTCTTATAATGGGCTATCTGTCCCATTATGTATTTTAAGTTCCTTGATGTTATTAGCTCTTACCCTTTTAAATCGTTAGGCAGAGGCTAGGTTCCTTTGGAGAAAAACCCAGCTCAAACAACACTAAATTGGAAAGGAAATTAAGTAACATACACAGATGTAATTTTTCAATATAATAAATAATAAATATAACCTATAGTGAATTTTATTTCCCATTACTAGTCATATTTCTAAGCCTATTACTAAATAATATATATATAACTATCAAAATATGTCATTTTAATAAATTTAATTGTCAAATTTGTTTCAAAATATAGACAATCAGAATTTATGTCACAATTATATACAAATTAAATGGCAACGATACTCTCGCTGATTTAGAACCGTATCCGGTTTAGGCCTTATTTTTCACGTCACAAATCGTTCCGTTCGTAACTCGTGAATGAGGGTCGTGATTTTGGGTGATCAACCTGCCTTTCTTTGCCGGTAGCGAATTTGAGTAGTGGACGCGCGCTGTGGAAGACCTTTGCGGGTGTGTATTGGCCCGCGTCCTGCTTGTGTGGCGTCGTGGTTTATTGCGGTGAGGTGCGGCCGGTCAGGGTGCGAATGGCGAGATTTAACTGGATCGGTTTTTCAAAACATTTCATTCACATAATGTTAAATTATATAATATATATATATATATAATATTATATATATATATATTATATATATTTATATATATAATGATATATACTAGTATAATATATATTATATATACTATGATTTCACTTTGTCAGCTTATGCTAAATTCTGTTAGCACAGAAAATTGTATCATGTGCCTCGTGAAGAACCCCATCCCATATCTAAAAAACTACCAAACACCTACGGGAAAAGAAATACATTGGTGGAATGCTGGTAACATTTTATGGCGGAAAATGTAAAAAAAAAAAAAAAAAAAAAAAAAAAAAAAACCAAAAAACAAAAAAATCATATCTAAAAACTACAACTAGCTACAGGGAAAAGGAATCATTTTTTTTGGAATACTGGTAAAATTTTAGCTAGACAGATGTTAAAAAAAATCAAAGGTAATATTGGTAATATAGTGCGTATATACGGCAATATGAGGAGAAAGCCTATTTAAGAGCTTTTATACCGGGTACTCGGTTAAATAAATATAATTTCCTAATTATAGAAAGTTAGAAAAAAATTTTTTTAACTAAAGAAGTACCGCCAAGGGTATAAATCTGCACCGATGGTCCAGGTAGTCGGGTCTTCTCGGCCTTACCGGGGAAATAACGGGTAAGACTGATTGTCCCCCGTTCCGGGGGAGGGTCTCCGGAATTTTGGTATTTGGTATTTTGTTCCTTCTGTTGGTATTTGGGTGTCGCGGGTGTGTGGCAGGGGGTGGGGGTGGGGGGAGTCCGGTCGCGGGGGTTCCTCCGCTCTCCCCTACGAGGTTGGAAAACGTCCCCCCGTGTTCCCCGTCCGCTCGAGCCCCCTCATTTTTTTTAATACTGTACTAAAAGTAATATATATATGTATCCCTGTCCCCCGCCGGCTCGAGCTGCCTAACGAAAAAAAAAAAAAGCCATTTTTTTATTTTTAGTTTTTTTTACCTTTGTTTTTGTTTACAGTTTTCCTAACTAAAATTTTACCAGGATTCCAAAATGTATTCCTTTTCCTGTAGCCTATTGTAGTTTTTTTTAGTTTTTTTTTTTTTAACTCATTAAAATTTTACCAGGATTCCCAACAGTGATTCCTTTTTCCCTTAGCTATTGTAGCTTTTTGAGAGTATGGATTGGTGGCTAATTCTAGAAGCGTGGTCTATATAGTATATATATAATATATATATATATATATATATATATATATATATATATATATATGATGATAATATAGTTATATATAATATATATATATACTATAATATTATTATATATATAAAGCAGCACCCCTTTGTACAAGAACCACGAGCCGCCACTGTTCCTAAGGGAAGAAGACTATAAAATTCAAGTTAGATAGGAAAGTATGTCCACAGTGTTTGATCCTCGATACGACGAGAGCCAGACTGATGATCTGAAACGAGGGAATGAGACTCCAGATGATCCAGGAAAATGAGAGGTTTAGAAGAGGTTCAAAGATTTTTAGATAGAGATAACAGGTGAGAGCGTAATAGGGCGATAGTTAGGAAGGATCTCAGAGCGGCTACCGTTTTTCGGGATCCGTTGTGGCATATGCGTGCCTTCCAGCATCTGCGAGGAAAAGTATTAGTAATTAAAGACATAGAGAGTAAGTTGAAGCGAGGACAGGCCCGTCAGCTCGGAAGCAAACTCCCTCAAAAACACTGGGAGGAATGCTATCCGTGCCACTAGCCTTCCTGACGTCATAGAACTCAGGGTCCCACGCACACGATCATGTGTAATTACCGGTAAAGACATGGGAAACCTGGAGAAGGAGAGGAGGTAGGAGGACTGATGCCGAATCGTCCATGAGGTAAAGAGATTAGATCAAAAAAGGAGGCGCGAAGAGATTGGCCTTAATCAGTTGGAGAGTTCGCAACAGAACCGTCAGAGCGAATAAGGGGAGGGAAAGGCAAGATTTACAAAGTCTGTTAGACATGTTTTTGCAAGGGCCAGAAATTTTTATCAGTAGGAAGAACCAAGCAGGTGTTCGCACTTTCTTTTAGTAAAAGGAACGCTTAGCCTGACGAATAATATCCTTGCAACGATTCCTAGCAGAATGAACATATTAGTAAGAGTGATAGGAAAACGAGAGTTTCCATGCCCGATAAGGAATTGTCTCTCTGCTGAATGGCGCGAGAACAAGCTCCTCGAACCTGGATTTTGGGGAGGGAAAATAAAAAAAAAGAAAATTTTTAGTTTGTGAAAAAAAAAAGACAGAAAAAATGGAATGAACCTGCTCATCCCATCAGTGATTAAAGCCCCCCCACCTTTTTAGCGGCGACCGAAGCATCGCCCAGGAGTCAAAGCAGGATCTCAATGTCCAAGAGTATTGTGCCAACGAATACAACTCCGAATGCCCCCGCAAGTTAGCCCGGAGCAAAAGTAGCAAGTGGCCAGAAAATTACCGTTTAGGGCCATGGAGGGTGCTGCTGGAGAAAAAGTATTTATCAGTTAAGAGCTATAAGATTTTGGTCAGTCTGTTTTACCAATAGGAGGAGAAGATGGTAATTAGAATACGTTAAACGTGTCGCTCCAGGTGAGTTTATCTAAATTGGGTTAGGACGATCTGGAAATATGTGTTGGGTTCACTTAATTAACAAGTTCCAGATCGGTTGAATAGATGCTGAATGTTTTGGCCTTCCTCCCCCTACCTCAATCAGTGTGAGAGGAGTCCAACCACTACAGTGTTGTTGTACGTTTGAAATCTCCCCTAAATAGAAGGACTCTCAGGCTATTAGGATGGGAAAGAAGGTAACAGTCTCCATGAGAGTAAGTAAATAGTCAAAAAAGAACGTGAAAATCTTTCCATTAGGGAGCAGTAGCAAAAATAGTTTAATAGTAAAGTAGGAAGAAAGATTTTTAGCCACAGAACATCCGACAGTTAGACAGATTCAGATTCCTCGGAGACGTGTCACAAGGAGTGTTTTATGTTTATATTATATACAGATCCCACCATTTAGTCGGAAATCATAGAAAAAAAAATAAGTTAGAGATATTAAGTTTTATTTGAAAAATGAACTCCGCTGGGCCCAGCTGGGTCTCAGAAGCAGTAATGAAAATGTTAGGATTGAGAGTTAGAGAGGGTGATTAGCCACAAAGATTCATGATTAGCAGAAGGCCTCGCACGTTGGCAAAGTCAATGAAAAACCCCCGCCTGCGCCCACCCCTACAGTCCACTTTCCACCAGTCATTAATCAGCCCAGTCCCGCGCAAACAAACACACCTCAAACTCTTTACACAATACACATCGAAAGATCAACAATACCTAATAGAACTAACGATGTGAGGAGTTACACATAAAACTTAAAATGCTTTATTATAATAGAGAAATATCTTTAATAGAACACAAGTTAAAAAACATTATCCGAGGTTTGGGTCAATAATAAATATTAAACTATTTAAAGAAAAAATTTAAAGAAAAAATAAATAAATAAAGTAAATACGGTAATCTAAAACTTAGCTTAAAATCCTAAAACGGCGAGAGACACATTGGCAACTTCGACACTTGCAGGGCATTAAACTAATCCAAAAATACTAAAAAGCACTTTACTAAATAAATAAAATTAAACATTCGGTTTTTTTACGGATGCAACCTAAAAGTGACGAGACAGTTATCTTGTAAATAGTTGAATATTTTTTATCATGTTTAGTTTATACATCACAGCTTTCATCAATTAATGTATCATTTATTTATTTTGGCAACGAGAATATACGCCAGGTCTTTTTGAGAAAGCTGCTCAAGGGCCTTCACAGTTTTACGCAATTCGAACATTTAATCTTTCGCTTAACTGTCCAACGTTATCAAAATTTATCATTCTTTGGCTTAACCTTGTTTTCTTTCCAGTCTCGTTTTAGAATTTCGTTCTTATTTTTATCTAACGAAGAAGAATTGAAGGCAGATTCACATCGCACTTATTAGTACCTGGAAATCTTAATTACTGAAGCTTATTTGTATGTGCGCTGGTGCCCTGGATGACACTTACATGTCCCCGGTGAAAGACTACTAGACTTCTTTCAAGATCTTTCGATACTGCATATGTCTTCTCCTTAAGTGCATTTATAAACTCTGTTTTAGAGTCCTTTTCTTTTCCAATTGTATTGGTTTGATCAAAACTATTTCTTATGTTTTTTGCAGATGCTAAGTATGATCTTTTTGTGTTACTGTAATATCATATCACACGTTATGTGTCGGATATTCATTGCTTTGATTAGTGGATGGAGAGAATTGTGCAGTAGAATAGCATTTTTTTATAAGCAATAAGGGTTCTAATTGAGTTATTATATTGGGCATAATGAGCCATATTTTACTATATTCGTATTATAGTATAATTATTACATTAAAAAAAAAAAATTTTATACAAATATGATTTACAAAATCAAGTGTCATATGACATATTTAATAATTAATTTTATTTGGTAATCAGGTATGTATTTTTTCGTGAGTTTAGGGAGAGTTTAATAATATTATTACACTTTTCAAAGTAATGATTAAGGATTTAATATATTAATTTAAGTTTATATCTGAGATTAATTTATATTTATATTGAAATGAAACGTTGTTTCGTATTAACCACCAATGCCAAGAATCAACACTAAAGACTGAGAGCCTGATCTATATATATATAGTATATATATAATTTAATATTTTATTATTTATTTTTTTTATGGGTATTATTTTGTTTTATTATTGTTTTGATTAATTCTTCTTCATCAATTTTCTCGTCTTTATTCATGTTCTAGGTGTTAGCGAGGTCATCGGTCAGATCCCATATAGTTTATAAAGTCTCTGTTTATGCGGAGATTAGTTAGTTGTCCAGTGTTTTGCTATAAAGTTTGAATTGAGTATACTTCAAGGGGTAAACTCTGTGGTATTAGTTAGAGCCTGCATAGTTTTTTACTTGTTTCTGTTCTATACGTTGAAGCACAGGATACATAGTCAAGCTTAAAAACTTATTATTAACAAGAATTATATATAATTAGTATGATAAGGATAAGTCGAGAGCCCAGATATATCGTCTATTTGGTTGAGTGTGTTGCAATACGTTCGGGACTGCTAGTTCCGACGTGTCATTTCTCTCGGATGGAATGATACGCGCCTGTTTCATTTCTTTCGCTCTACTTGACAGTCCAAACGTAACCCCACCTAATGAGTATGCATTACGGTACATGAGATAAATCGTTTGAGAGGTTCATACTTTTCCATTTGCTTTTTTTTTCATTCGTTTTCTTATTGGTATATTATTAAAATCTTATGATTATTTTTTTTCTTATTTGGCACAGTGGAAGCTTTCTTTTTATATAATATGGAAAGATTGTTTTCCGAGCAATGTGAAGTGGTGGCATCAATAATATTAATATTTAATATATATATTATTATTATATATTATATAGAATATTAATATATATATATATATATATATATATTTAAGTATATATTAATATTATATAGTTAATATATTAATTAATAATATGATATATATATATATTATATAATATTAATTTAATAATAATATTATATATATTATATATATATTATAATATGTTAAAAGTAATTTTATATTGAGTTATAAAAGAGATAGCATAGTGAATTCCTCCTAAATTATAATTTTAAAACGAAATATTGTAAATATATTATTTATAAATTTCGACACCTCTTTTCTATATAATTGTAGAACATTAATGACCTGTTCTTCCGTTACTGAAATAATCACAGTCTTTTTTTTCAAATGTGCTAAAATCCATGCAATCAATAAATGAGAGTAAGTTGATGAGATTAAAATTTCATGGTGTGTTATTTTCATGAAAGAAACACAGAGAGGTTTTATAATAATTACCAATGCTGTATTAATTGGAGTAAGACAAGGGGCACTCTGTGTTCAGGAGGGATATTAAGAAGGTGTGCACTGGTTCTGCGAGAGAGCAGAGAGGAGCAGTTGTAGATGAATAAGAGAAGAAGTAGAGAGAGGAGAGATTAGTAGAGAAGAATGAGATAAGACGCAGAGAGCAGAGGAAGAGAGAGAATGACGCGATGAGAGAGAGTACGGAGAGTATGTATAGGGTAATGAGAACTGTAGATGAGATATGAAGAGAGACTATTTATTTCTATATTATTTCAAACTACTTTACTCCTATTTAATCATCATATGAGTCATCGTCAGACAAATCTTATCAAATATTATATATATAGATTTTCTAGAGTTCGATTCTTAAGTAAAAATAGTGTCGATAACTTACAAATTTATAGCGTTTTAAATTTTTATTACTACAGAATAAAATTTAATAATCATAATTTATTATATAGTATATATCTAAAATATTAGTGATTGCTTAAAGTCTTCTATGGGACGATTAACTGTTACAATCGATACTATTCTCTCCGGGCATATTTTGTAGTGACACTCATTTTTGATATAATAAATTTAGATTTTAGATTAAGATTGAAACAAAAATCATAAAAAAAGCAAATTAGTGGGAATAAATTTGGTTAACACGTCATCAAAATATTTATCTATTTGTATTGACACTCATACGCTACATAAACACTAAGTTTACGATTTATTCCCTAAGTCACATCCAGTGAGGATATTTAGCTATGTAATATTTCTGACTAATAGAATTAAGTGTTACATAGAAGATAACGCCTTTGAAGAAAGATATTGGTGGCATAGGATGAGAAAGTACTTTTCTTTTCTTATTATAAATATAACTTATATATATTATCTAAATTATTTTGATTATGTGAATGTCTGAGCATTTACCAAGTGCCTAATAGGTGTCGCAATTATGCCCTTTCTGTCTTCTTGTTTCTGCTGTCCCTCTGTTTTAAATATCCTCTTCAAAACGAAGGAAGAACTTGTGCAGATGACAACCATGTTCATCACTTTTCGATCGTCTTGGTAATAAGTTTGAAACTGAACCCATTAACTCTTAAAGACAGTAAGACAAGTCTTTGAGACACCATCATTTTAATCCTACATTATCATTATACATCGATACTATATGCCATGATTCGGCTGCTTATTTTTTTATATTAATTGAATCCACAACCTACCTGTTCTCTCTCTTATCCTCTATCTAAAACTGAACCCAATTAGTTATGCACTGCCTGCAGACATTAATTTCAACTTTATTAAAATCCTATCATTCTCCTTATCAATAGCTTGTACCCCTCAATGTGTGGGGGAGATCAAAATTGCCCAAAAACGAACGTCCCATTTTTGGGATCAGTACATGCTGATTTACATTGTCCTGAACACTAAACCATAGTCGTGAAGGCAACCTAAGTGACTAGGAAGGAGGAGGATAGCTTTTGGTGGGATTTGGCTCTGTGTGCGAAACTGGGTTTTTAACACTTTTTCTCAAAAGTAATTTTCTTGCAAATCAGCTAATCAAATACTGTCCCTGCAGTATCAGTATATATTCTATGAATTATAGATTGGAATTTAAACAATTACAGATGCCTAGCAAGTATAGTACTATCATGAGACTAATAAGGTATCGTTATATGGATCTTATATAATTATAATATAGACCTATATTATATCTATATATATTAGTAAAGCCGGAAGAATCTTAGTTATTATAATTATATATATCTATTCGAGCGATAAATATGAGTATTAGTAATCTGTTCATGGATATAATCATTGTAAGGTAGAAAATTTGTTCACGAGGAATAATATTACTGTTGAAAAAGAGAAACTACCATTCGGGTGAAGTGGGAACATCTATAGCAAATATGTATTATGTGAATTAATGTATCGCCACGGATCACAGTTACGGGCGACAAAGGGGTTCGTGTGGATTCCTCTCTAATAGGCTTAGACAAAAATGAAGTGCTACGTATTCGAATTAGACTGAATTTGTCCTGGCGTGTAGCTATTTCGCTTTCAAAAATCTATTGGTGGTGAAAGTAGTTGTGGTTGACCCTCGACATATATGACGTGGAGAGAGAGGCTGCAATATGGCGGGGTGCACAAATGTATCGGTTGCCGCGTCGGAAGCGGACGGTTCTCTCTTCAAATCTGGAAGGGCCAAAACATATCGGGTTAACTATGTTTCCGTTGTGTTGGTATATATTAGGGTTTGTATTCAATACGAGAATTCGAGACTGTCTTACGAAAAGGTGGATTTATTGAAGGATAGGATTTTGAAGCTATATATCCCGTCGATCCACTGAGGATAACCTCCAGCACGACGTTGTGGATACGGAGTGCCAAGCTTAGTTCCCTGGAAGAAGCGAGTTTCAGACGAAATGGCTCTTGTTTTTTCCGTTCAAAAGGGCGAATAAAGTCTCTGCTATTTTTATCCACCTCGACACAGATACAAGCTCGATTCCAGCGACTGCAGTCTCTCCTGGACTGAGCTCTTGAATTTCAGCTTTCGGTCGTTAGGAGTCGGTGGAAGCCGTCTACTGCAGAGGGGGGATAGATTTCTCTTTCCGTACTCTTGCTTGTGTCTATTTTGCTGTTTTATATTTTTCCGGTAGTCGAGTTGAGTTGCGGATGGTAGTGTCTCTAGATGTGAGGTAACAGTACGTTCGACAGGTTTTTGTGCCCGAGAGTCCCGATATCCTGCGGATATGAGAGCGGGGTGGCGTGTAAAGGGATTTAAGAGCATGTTTTACGGCCATCCGTCATATTTCGGTTCTGTGAGCGTGTGCGAGTATTTGTGAGTTGTTCTAAGGACTTCTCGGTGGATGAGGTTCTGATTGCGTCGGGCGAGCCGATTGGGCTTAAGCAAGGCGGCTTGAAGTGTTTATTATTTTAGTGGGACTCTATTCGGCGTCGACTGATATATCCCCGATTGGCGGTCTTGGCTTCTGGACCATTCCCCTGAACTGCCAGAAAGTACGCGTGCATTAAACCCAGTTCAGTAATACGTGAAGTAGTCCTCACTTCGCCTGGATGAGGTCGTTCAGTGTTAGGTATCACCATGCTACATTCGGAATAGCTCGACATCTTGGCTATCTTTCTGATTTTTTTTTGGGTGGTGGTTGTCTCTATAATTCTGAGTTAATATATTCTGTCCAGTGGTTTCAGTTGGGTGTCTATCTTCCATTCTCTATTATTCTGTGATACAGTGTTTGGCCTGTGTCTCTTTTCGTTAGAGGCGTCATGACGGTGTGTTCGTTTTGTTCGGGTGACTGTTGCAGGATCGTTTGCTCTCCTCGTCGGTAGAGCATAACGTCTCACGGTTAAGGTGATCCAATTTTTATAACCACGTGGAGTTACCCTATTCTTATGAGGATTTGCTAACTACGGATCCGGTATTTGGGATCGAACCTGCGTTTTCTATTCACTGCTAGTCACTCTAAGTATTTTGTATTGTTATCTAGATGATTAAAATCATGACTAAGATAATTTCATAAATACAGTATGTACATTGAGTATACGTGTGAGTGAGAGATGAGGTTAAGGGAGGGGTATTGGATGTGGATTTAATGCTGAGGGAGCATAATTTATTAAGTATATATTTTATTTTTATTATAATTAATAATAATGGATCCATTTATATACTATTGGGTATTAGTTAATATACTTGTTATATAAGAGAAGATTTATATATGTTATAAAGCGAGATTATTTTATTAATTAGGGAGAGTCTGCAATAAAGATCTATATTATTTGTATTGTTTTTATGGTTCTAAGTTGTTTGGATATATAAAGTTTATGAAGTATATTTAGTAGGAATGCTGACGGAAGTGAAAAAGCAAAATTCGTTTAATTCAATTAAAGGAACATCAAAAAATATAGATATTATACTAAGCCAATATCTCCTCTCCGTCGTCGTATTCTCGATTGTTGTACTCTCTTTTTTCTATCAGAAGGCGCCGATTTCGATCCGTCAGTGAAAGCTTGACAAAGAGTACTCGTATTTTTTATCTCTTAATTTGAGGTTTCTTCGATCCATATGACACCTATGTGAAGTTTTTTTACAGTATAGACTCACGTTATATTATTAGCTATATATATATAGAATGTGTATGGTAGTGATTATTAGCGTAAATACTGCTTTATTCTAAAAGAAGTTTCATCATATCTACTATAATATTGTTTTCTATATAATAATTAGTATATATATACCTATATTATATATATATCACAAAAAATTATACTGCAAAAAATAGGAAGATAGATCATATTTGTATTTCCAAAAGGTAGTCGTGATGTTGGGTATTGTATATGAACGTATTCTATGTCCCAACGTGATCCCGAAAGGACTGGGAAGCGGGCGAACAAATAAATAGGGGCTTACCATGTTGCTTATCGAGTAAAAGTAGAGATAGTGACCTGGTACCCTTTTTATATAACTGAACATCTCGCAGTGTGTCCTTAATGACTACTGAGCAGAAGAACATAACTAACCAGCGACACTCGAGTCCAATGGAGAAAAGCAGCTGTGGTAGCGTGCGTGTAAGAGCAGCTAACTTCGGTCTAGATATAGAAAATGTGGATGGTGGTTAACGCTGCTAATTTATTCTGGCGAACTTGGTAAGTGACATATAATAAATTCAAGAAGATATCATGGAAGAAAAACACATATGAGATACGAGGTGAGGGTTGTGCTAGCGATAGATTGAAATGGCTGAACACTTCTTGCTTCTTAGAAATACCTCGAGAGAAGGTGAATAATTTTATTAAAGCGAGTAATTATAATTTTCAAGCATGTAATCATAAAGCATAATGATCAGAAGCCGATCACCAAAGAAAATTAGCGAAATTCGTGATCCCTCTAATATTGTGGCTCGAGCTATCATCCTTTTACTAGATTTATCATAATGAATGTATATGAGTGCGGACTCGTACATAGGTTCGTATTGCGAATTTCGATTAATCCCGCTAGTCCACTGCTTAAGCAATCCATATGTATTTTATGCTTTTATACGCTAACTTTCCTTTATTCTGGAACGCTACGACCACTACCAGTGCACGTGCGCGCTTCAGTCCAGTCCCAGTCCAGTTCCCGGACTCACGGGATGCCTTATAGAAGTAAGAGATAGAGCACCAGCAGAGATCAGGTTTATATAGTCGCTGTTTGGCCTTTGACTCGACCCTAGTCCAAAAGCCTGGTGAACCCAGAGCCCTCGCCCCCCCAGATATGAGAGCAGTTACTCATTACTAAGGGCGAAAGTGGTGTACCGGCTTCGTATGTGCTGGAGCAACTTTAGAGAGGGAAAGAAGAGTATCGCATGCAGGTCTAAACCCAGAATCCGTCCCCAGTTTCCTTTGAGGCCGCCCTAGCAATCGTTGTTATGTGAGGTTTTAAAGACATTTGTTTTTGTGTTTGTTAAGGTTGAAGATCCTGCTTACAAAGCCTCGAACTTAGGAGATAGACGAAGAGGAACTCCGTCGAGAAGAGATAGGAAAGTTAGAAGCGTCTTTAAGGCGAATAGGCAGAGTTTGCAGAAGGTTGGGTTTTTTTAAAAAGAATTTGAATTTCACATTAAGGGTCAGAACGAACGCGCCTTCCGAAATTCTTCCAGATGCAGCGAGCAATGCAGGAATAGGAAAAGGATAAGACGGAGAGGTCACATTCTAGACGTAACAAGAGAGGTGAAGCAGAACTGATGAATGAGTTGCAAGATGGGATGAGCCTTTCAAAAATAGGCAGCTTATTATTCAAACGAGTCGCACGAGGGGGCTTTGGACCAACTGGGATCTCTGAATTTCTGGTCACACAAGTCTAAATTGGTTCTTCTTTGGGATTGACTCAAAAAAAACCATCAGTTCTTCAAACAAGCTACTCAACAAGTTCTCCAACCACCTGGATAGCATGAACATAACACAAAAATTCCATTTTTCTTCAATACAATTTCTTTTCTTTTCTTGAGATCTTCCTTCTTACTTGGAGGGCTTCTAAGTATTTATCTCATATATAAGAGAGATACTCCCCAAAAGTTAAGCTGGCAGTTCTTATGTGTGATCTTAAGATCATTAATCAAGAAGTGTCTTGCATACAATGTACGCAGTATGACTATCTTGTATTAGTGTGAGGGAGACTATTTGTCCAAGTCTAGTCGACAATGGAACGTATGAATCTCCACTTCTAGGATGAAGGTAACCAGAACTCACAGGAGCACTTCTTGCACAGAAGTGTAGACATGGAATTCGAATTATCAAACACTTATTTCACCTCTAGCACCTGATCACTAAAAGCACACCGAAACAAGCTTCTGAGTCAT
>JABUQX010064652.1:0-12500 GCA_015478945.1 Trachelipus rathkii
TAATATATAAATATATATATAATATTATATATATATATTATTATATATATATAATATTATATATTTATATAATAGTATAATATATATATTAATTATATATTTTAATTAATTAAATTATATTAATATTAAATAATATATTAATTATAAAATATAATATATATATATAATATATTATAATATAACACTATATATATATTAGCAGGCTTAGTACTTCCAAACCTATATATTACATAGTAATCAGTTACCACTTTTGCCTTCGAACGTGCAGGGTTGTCATAATAAAGGGAAGAATGAAAATTCCGAGAGCTCAGTTGGGATAGAGGACATAGATATTATTGTTAAGAACTATAATACTCTTAAGAATTAAAATATAACTAAAAAATATCGGTAAGGGCTCTTATATATATTTATTATAAAGTTGTGATGTGTCTCATATAAAGTAAAAAAAGAGATCCTCAGTCAGAGTGGGTTAAAAGAGGCCAGGGTGTGAGGTAGTATTAAAAACAGGACATACCACTTTTTCAGTTTGGCGGTTACGTTTCCCCCCTTACTACTTATATATGATTAAACTATATATATATAATTATTATAATTATATAATATTAATATATATATATCTATATAATATAATATATATATATATAATATAGTATATATATAATAAATATAATATATATAATATATATATATAATATATATAATATATATATATATATATATAAATATAATTATATATATATTATATAATAATATTAATATTTAAATATATTTATTATATAATATAATATATAATATATTTATTATATTATATAATATAATATATAATATAAACTACAAATTGAACGATTCAAACTTACTTTTCAGAAATATTTAACTATTAGTTTTACTTTCTTAAATCATAAACAAACTAGTTGACTAGATCAGTTAACAAATTTTTATCACTTTGGTTTATTTATGAGACTGAGAATTCGGCATTGACATGTAATATGAATGTAAGAAAAATAATGCCAAATTTAGCTTTTTATCGCCTGAGTTAGTTTATTCTAAGTATGGTTGGAATGTCCTGCAGCCGAAAAGGACCTTTCAGCTTCTACATCTTGTTGGTGGTAGTGAATTCGAATTAGTTCATTAATTTTATATATATTACATTTTATTGGATTTTATTCACCCGAGTTTGCCTCAAAGATTTTGAACTCATCTTTTGGATATCTCAGACTCTTCTTGTGCGAACAAGTGATTGGTAGATCCTTTAGCACTCACATATTAGAGAGTCTTTGTGATGTTATTTAGAGAACATCACATTTCAGATTCTCCTGCCTCATTATTGATTTGAAACGACACTATATAGTGAAAGTTTCTGAGAAAGCGTATATGTCTAATCATTTTTTCCACTGCCTGTCACCCCTCATCATTTCTCTCTAGGAGTCGGATATGTGACCGATCAGGATTGCCGCAATGATGTCAGAAACCACGAGAACTCAATATGGACTCTCATATAATTAATTATTCGTTTTGTCTGTTATAACGTATTATATGTCTGTAGCTATATGCCTTTTGTAGTATATAATGGTATATGCATATACCCGAATAATACCTACCCTAGCTATTTGTGCGTGTATCTCTTTTTTAAGAGTGTGTGAGTAGAGTAATAAGTGGGACGATTTTTCCACAGTTTGATTTATTTCATCTATGTGGTACACATAGATGCCAAGCAAGGTTTTTTAACCGATATCATACTACGTATTCATCCTCTATAAAAATTTGGTTTTCTGAATCTCTATTTCTCGAAAGAATAAAATTTTAATTCAGAAAGCTATTTATATGATTGAAAGAAAAAATAACTCCCTCTGCCAAGTAAGAAGGTTTGCCTTAGCGATCATATTTTCTAAACGACTGCAAATGTGTATTATTATTGTCCTCTCCTATAGCCTATTTTATAATTACGAAGGATTTTCAACGCACGGCACAGTTCATAGAGGCTGTAATACTTTCTGCTTTATCACGTAATTGAAGTTTTCATTGATTATGTAACGGAGAGATCGAAGGGGATTCTATAATTTTAGAACTGTTATTTCCTTTCATATGTGTTTATTTTAACATAGTAAGGAAATCGTAATATCGAACGACTCATATATACATCGAGGTCGTTAAAGAACGGACTCTCTCGAGAGATTTAGATTTATGAGAAACTAATTTATAATTGACATACGCCCAGAGAGTCGAACAATTGTTTATCGTAATAGTTTAGTTATCTAACTTATAAAGCGTAGTTATAAAATAACTTTTTGTATATAGATTAATATATTAATATAATATAATGAGCTAAAAATATGAGTTAATTAAATAGATTAATACAAGTTGATTATTTGGGATATATTTTCTCATTAAACTTCTTTAACAGTTCCTATGAGAGGATTGAGTATCTCACTATTGTGAAACTCTTTAAAGATAGCATTATGTACATTCATAATATCTACATATCAATAATATTTATTATTTATTTTACTATAAATATAAATTTAAGGAAAAATGACAAATATTGTGTAAACTCTTCTATATAACTGAGTAAAATAAATTGATACATAACGTAGCAAGGTACTCGACGTATAGATATTCTTAGGTTTACATATTTAAATAACTATCTTCTACTCATTTACAAAAGAAATATAAGATATATATATAACTATTAATTAATATACTATATATATATATATATTAATATAATATATATATTTTATATTATTATATATTAATATTTATATATTATTATTATTATTTATTATTATATATTATTTATCTTTATATATATATTAATATATTAATATTATTTAATATATTAAAATATAAATATTAATAGTATATCAGTATATATTACTCATTTATTAATATAAATATTATTATAATTAATTAAATTATTTAATTAATATAAAATATATTAATAAATATTAATAATTAGAAGTAAAAGATAGCGATGAAGGTATATATATTATAGTTTATCTTTACACGTATATATACTATTCTCAACATTAGCGTATATAGTAATAGTAAAACAGGCATAAATACTCTATCACTTTCTTCTTCCCAAATGCAAATTATTCAATTAAATCATGGTAACGTATAGTGAGACTATGGTCTGGAATTAGAAGTAAAGACAACATAATATTTAATAATACAATAGTGATTTCATTATATTGATCATTAATGATCTTATATAGTGTATACGGCATATGTTGAAGAAGAAATTGATCAAAAAATGAGAAGAATGCATGGAGTAATAGAATGATGGATATAAAAAGGCAGGTATCGATATACGTACCAAATAATATGAAAAATAAATAACGTTATTTGAGGAAGTAAGGGTTGTGTTTTTCTAAGTATAATAAAAGCTATTAGAGAAAATAGTATTTGTAATATAGAGAACAATATATTATATAATATAATATATTAGAATATAGTTACTCGTTATTTGTTAATAGCTGGAATATGTAGGGTATATTTGCTCTAATTTTAAGTTAGCTAATTCTACACGTATATTATATATATATATATATATTTATAACCTCCATCTTATTAATATGGATAAAATGTTAATATATTAAACCTTATTATGATATTATATATATATATATATATATATATTATATAATATATATATATATTAATATTTAACTATATAATATATATTAATATATTATATCTTATATTAATTATTAGTTTATATATACAATATAAATTTCTTTATTCTTTAATAAACTTTTATTTAAATATATATCATCATTATTTCTATTATTGTATGATATAATAATTTTTAGATCTGAATGAACCATGTATTGTGATAAAGATAATGCTGGTTAAATGACCTGTATGTGTATAAGATTAATATGTGCTAGGTTTATGGAGTAAGTATGGAATAAGTAAAGAAATTTAATTATAAACATAGGTTAAAGTTGATGGGCGGTAGGTTTTATATATATATTGAGTAAGAGTTAGGGTGTTAATGTGTTTATTGTATGGCCTACTAATACAATTACATGGTGTAAGTAGTGAATCCTATATACATTGTTAACGAGTTAGTCATGTAAGTTATTTGAAGGGTCTACGTTCGGATACTCAATTGAATAAGCTTTTATTGGATTATACACCTGATCATGCTGAGAACAAGAGTTCTTCACATTATACAAAGGTATATTAAAATATAAGGGGCTCAGTGTAGGGACTTTCCTTATTCAGTATCACTTGATAGACCAATATTTCTTCTATAACACTTATATTACAATTGTAATTTCCATAAGTTGCATATTTGCTATAACGATACCTCACATACATTAACCTTAATATATTATTATACCTCAGTTCTTATGGAAAGAAAGGTGAGGTAGATGATATTATAAAATTTATTATATATATTAATATATATATTATAATATATATTATAATATATTATTATATATTAATATATATATTATATATATTATATATTAATATAAATATATATAGTTTAATATATATATATAATATATAATTTATATTATATATATAGATAAATATATATTATATATATATATATATATATTAATATATATATATATATATAATATAATATATATATATATATATAGTATATATAAGTTAATATATATACATAATTATATATATATTAATATATATATAATATATAATATATTATATATATTATATTATATATTATATATATTAATATTATATATATAAATATATATAATATATATATATATATATATATAATATTTATATATATAATATTATATAATATATATAATAATATATATATTAAATATAATTATTAATATATAATATAATATATTATATATATTAATATATTAATATATATATATTATATATTATTATATATAATATATTTATATTATATATTTTTAATATATATTTAATATATATATTAAATATATAATAATATATAAATATATAGGGCTAGTATTAGGTATATATATATACAGCTATATATATAACTTATAATATGTATATATTATAAGAGAGTATAAAGGTGTAGTGAGACAACTATATATAATATTTATATATACCCTAAAAATAATAGAGTTATTATGAGAACTAAATGTTTTAGAATATACTCTCAGACTATATATAATAGTAAATGGAATTGTGTCGTACTCTTAACTGCTCGAATATATCGGTTATTTGTAATATTTCATTCCATTTTGGATTAATAACCAGTCATTGAGGCACACCAATTATTATGATATATACTCCCAAGAATAGTTGCTCCACAGATGCTGCCAGGTCAATATTTTTTAATTTAACTAGTGTAGTGTTTAGCGGATATATACTGTATTATTAACTTTATATTCTTTATATTATTATCATACATCACAATATAATCTTAATATATATATAATAAATTATAATAAATAAATATATATATATATATATATATAGTATATATATATATTATATATATATTATTGTATAAATAATATATATATATATATATATATATACTATATAAATAATATAATAAATATATATATGAATATATATATATACTATATATATATAATTATAGAACATACACACACACATAATATATATATATATATAAGTATATTATTATATATACAGTATATATCTATATATATATATATTAAATATATATATATATATATATAATAATTATATATATATATATACTTATATAAATATATATATGACTTCGTGTCATTATATATTATATATATATATATATAATACATATATATACATCACACACCACGCATTTATAATCTATATTATATATATATATATATATATATATTATATATAGTTTATTATTATATATAATATTAATATATAAATATATATAATTATATATCATATAATATATATATATATTAATATTAAATATTAAATATTTTTATATTATAATATAATTATATTATATATTAATTATATATATTATATAATATATATATATATATATATAATATTATATAATTATATATATATATATATATTAAATATATATATTAATATATTAATGATATATTATATATAATCAATATAATATAGTATTATATTTATATATAATATATAATTATATATATTATATTAATATATATAATATATAATATATAAATATAACTTAGTTATTTTGCTCACTCCATTCACTCACATTAATTGTCCTCAAATTTTCAAAAATAATTTTTATTTTTTTATTTTTTTTCTAAATGTACTATTATACTCTTTAAAAGAATTAAAACGTAATTAAATATTTAGTATCGAAATTTTAGAATAATAGCTTTTCTCCTCCTTCGCTCTTAGGAGCATATCTCTCTGAGTATTCTTGTCACATCCATGTTTATTGATGAAAGTTTTACTGTCTGAACATAAGTGAAAGAACACACTTCGTAGATTGAAATGAAAAGATTAATCTCCTAGATAGTTGTTTTATTATATTTTGTGACTTTGGAGATTGGAGTCGTTCTGTTCTATATACACGCTATGTTTAGATTTAGGTTAATGTAATATATTATTATCACACTGTGTGTTTATAATTGATATTTTATCAATATTAAATGGTCTTGATATGTAGGTTGAGAAGCTTATATTAGTAAGACGCAGTACTTTCATATAGAAGAGGACTGCAGTACTTCATAATGGAATCAGGATAAACAATGGTACTATATCTAGATATTTTATTTCAATGATTCTTCAGGTAGACATCAGTGTAAAGATTATTTGCGTTTCTTTATAGCGATAAGACTCAGTAAGTATGACAATGCACCGCTTCCTCTTTACGAAGGTGGGGTCGTACATAGAAAAGACCTCAGTACTCTCTAATGGAATACCCTGACTCATTTATCATTGCTGAGGGCGTATAATCAGAACTCAAGGTTCACTCATCTTAGGGTAGATACTCAGTTACTTCTTAGGATAGAACTCACACTCAACTCAATCTTAGGTACATAACTAGAACTTACAGTATACTATTCGTTAAGGATAGCTCTACATGTAACTTATCTAGGGATAGCTCAGTTACTATCTAGGTAGACTTCAAGTACTTCTAAGGATGACTCAGTACTAATCTTAGGATACGACTCAGTACTTCTAGGAGGTAGACTCAATATACTTCTAGGTTGGCTCAATCATATTACTAAGGAGTAGATACCTCTGAGTTACATTCAAAGGTAGCACCTAAAGTAAAAACCCTGCCCAATCCAATCAATTCACATTACTCATTTTTATCAAAAATCTAGGTTAATAAAACATTGGAAAAAATAAATAGTTTTAATCATTTGCAATTACATTTATAATATTTAAATTCCCGTCCTCTTATGGTAAGCTAATTATAATTTATATACACTGGTACAGATAACCTTCCAGTCAATAATAACTAATTAAATACACTCGTAAACAAAGTCTTTTTTCTCCTTATAAAGAAATAGAACAGAAACTCACTATTAATGTTAAAATAATATATTACTTTTCCATTTATAAGAAAAGTTTTTAAAAAACATATTATTATATAAAGAAAAATATATCTTGTATAATCCCAAGGAGTATATTATTCCCTTTGATAGAACATTTATTTATTATTATTTATATATATTAAATATTAATTAATATAATTTATTATTAATTTATTTAATTTATTATTATTATTATTATTATTAAATTATCTTAATTATTATTATTATTAGTTATTAATTATTAATTATTATTATATTAATTATTATAATTATTATAATTATATATATTATATTATATTATTATTTAATTATTATTAATATATTATTATTTATTTTATTACATCAACGTCATATATATATTATATATATTAATATAATATACATAGTTATATACGGCAAAGCCAAAAAACAAAAATATCATTTTTCTCTATGCTCTAACGTGTCGGCATAATAGTGAAATGATAATATTTTAAGCGAGAAAAGGGATAAAGTATGACTTATATAATCTTTTATATAGCTCTGTATATAGATAAATATTTATATACCTATCATATATTATATTATAAGGTATTAAAGATAATAGCGTATTAAATATATATAAACTATAACGTATATTTATTATGAATGAGGTTAGGTAGTAATTAAGTTTAAGTAAAATGAATAAATATAAATATTTAAAATACAAAGGGTTGTTTCAACTACATTTTTATGTATAGAAGTTATTATAGTAACTTTATACTCTATAAGTTGATTTTAATCTCACTTTCTTTCATCCGTATGTGGCTGATATATATACGTCCTCTCACTAGAATGTCTTTTAAGGTCCAATAGTAGTCGTCAAGCATAAATTGATTATATTCCACTCATTATATATATTAATATCTATATATTTATATATACCTTAGTATATATCTTGTTCATAGTAGATAGAGAAAATTATATAATCCTTGGTGGAATTTTGTACTCAAATTCGTGTCATCATCACTTGACTGAACAATAGTTATTTCCGAATGATAGAAAATAAATAAAATACATATACTGAATTTTTGAGTCAGAAATGTTTGCACTATGAGCTTATGAAATTTATCTATAGAAAAGTTAGTTCACTATTATCTCAAATATAATGAGTTATATGTAATTCAATATAACAAAAAAGTGCTGTTAACATACGTTCTTAATAATAGCTTTTCCATGCTGCTTTCTACTGACATTGAAGATTATTTTTTCCGAGTTTTTTGTCTTTCAGAAGATAAAAGAAATGTAGTGGGGCCAACTGAAGAGATCCCCTTCCTTAATTTTAAACGTCACTAACTATCAGCAGTGAAAATTTCTCCCTTCGAGGGTACTTGAACCCTATATCCATCGTCATTTCATTATTATTATATATAAATGTATAACCATTTTCAAAAATTTCATTCTCATTTAAGTCTCTGTCTAATTAATGCGTTATAAAGGATGGTGGTAATTTTTCTATTGTCTTCATCTAGAGGGCTATGCTGAATACAGTAACTTTTTAATCCCAGACACGAGAACTCCTTGACATGGCCAGGTTTAACTTATACAAAAGAACTATAGCCTAACTGGTCCCAGTAAGCAATAGAAAACCAGCAGTACTTTGTTTTACTGAATTGCTGATAGCAGTAATCATTATTTATGAATTTATAAGGTCTCCATCAGATATGTCATCGAGAGGTGATTTCTTCACGCATGATTTGATTCAAGAAGTATTTTCATGTTTTCACATGTTTCCTTCGTATTGGTACATCTGGCCTTACAGGAATATGAAGGAAAGTGAGAATTATACTAATGTGCAGCATACTAAGCTTTTAAATTCAAATTAATTAGGAGCCTATAAAAAGTATCCAGTCTTTTCGGTACACTAAGTTAAAAAAAGGTCATCAAACTGTTCACGTAACAACAAAATACAAGGTTATTCGCTTTCTTGAAGTATTATGATATTAAATCATTTTCCCTACTTTTTATGCTCCCAGTCCACTTTCCACATATAATATATATATACTATATAAATAACCAGTTTAGGATAAAGGTTCCACTGGTCGGTGTTAGTCTTGATACCAGAATGTTTCTGTATTTTTGTTCTGGGAAGTTCCCAGTACCTATCGAATTAGGTACACTTTACTATTAATTACCCTGAGTTAGTCTTGTGTGTTGGAGACTCACTTGTGGGTCATTACTTGTGGGGGAATCAGGATCCACGATCAAATGAAAAGTTCAATGTGTTTCTCCCTTGATATTTTTTATGTCATACAACATCAAGACCTTCACAGATTATGGTAATATACTCTTCTGTAAGGCTGAGGTACTAGCAGATCATCTTCATGTTTAACTGGGACAATAGCAGGCTAGGGTATTTCACTATCAAATTCCTTTTTCTCGATATATACCATATGGCTGCAGGTGGAATCAAGCAAAAATACTATTGTTAGGAATTACAAGCAAAATATAAGCAGTTTTCCATATATTAATTTTTAGCTGATACTCTCACGGTCCAAGATTATTGAGGGACGAGCAAAATATCAGTGAACGTTTTTTTTTATTTAACCAACCATCTGAAGAGCTCATGACAATATTACAGGTATCTCTCTGCAAGACTTTGTCACCCGTAATTCAATAATACCTATATTAGATGCACTACAAGAATATATAATAGGATAAGTTAAGTTGGTTTTTAAACATGTGGCTTGATAACAATCTAGCATTATATAAAGGTAAAAGTAAAAATTTATAACTTACTATCACTAACACATGTAGCAAAAAAATTTATCAACAAGTTAATATGTTACATATAAAGTTACGAGGGCATTTTTAAGCGTCCTCCTTGCGATTTTAACATATATACTTATTAATAAAACATGAAAATAAGTATGAAAAATACATGAGAAAGAAATAAAAAATTATATATTACTATATATATATATATATATATATATATATATTTAATTATATTTTATATATATATATATTATATATATATACTAAGTATATATATATATTATATTAATAAAATAAAATATAATATATATATATAATAATAATTTTATAATTATTTTATTTATTAATATATAATTAATAAATAATTAATTAATATATATATATATTATAAAAGTTTTTTTTTATTTGAAGGAAAATAAAAGGGGTTTGGCAGGGTGTGTAAAAAAAGGAGGAGGGTTTTGGAAAAAATATAATGAAATAATAAAGTAAGTAAATATATTAGGTAAGTTAATGGTAGTAGTGAATTGAGGTCCGCTGTGTGAAAGGTTATGTGTATAGAATGGTGAACAACCGGAACAAGTGTCTTGTAGTTTAAGTAATATGTTTGTAATGAAAAGGAATCCTCAGGGTGATTAGGCCAGAGTGAGAGTAGGAAAGATATATTTGTGAAATGGTAGAAAAGGTGGCTGGTTGCAATTAAAATACTTTAGGTGGATGTAAAGTAAATTGCAGCTTTGAAGTTAGTAGCTTTAGGGTTTTGCATGAGTGTTAATGTTTGTTTACCTACTAATATGCTAATAGGTATGTAGTGGAAAACTTTATGGTTACTGAGATAAGCAGGTATGAGATAATATCTAAAGTAAATGTGTTCAAGAATGATGGATACTAATCTTAAGGGATCGTGCTAGGTGTGAGAAATTGATAATAAGTGAGGAATGAATACCGCATTGGAAAGTAATAGATTGTGTGGTGTGAAATAAACCTAAAGTACATTGAGATGGTTATTGGGTATATATCCTGGCTGAAGGAAGGAATTGATAGATCGGTTTGGAGTTAAGCTGATGTATAATATAAGTGGCTGAGTTGAGTGCTGGGGAATAATACTTAACCGAGCTGGGAAACTCACAAAGAAAAGTTTGGAAAATAAGTCAGTTAGAAAAGAATGCCCGGATGCAAAAAAAATCCCGAGGTTTGGCAAAAAGGAAGAGAAGTAAAGTATAACATATGAGGGACCTGAGAATGGTCGAGTGGAGTTTTGTTAAAAAGGGGTTTTTATTGAATTTGAGTGGGAATACGCCTGGCCTAACAGGGAAATGAACCCCACATTAGACGAGATACACCACAGTGATAGGGCATCTGTCGTATAGTTATCCTCGGCATAAACCTTTACTAGAGAATAGCGGATTTTTCTGTATTTCAGATACGAGTTTTTTCCTTTGGGTTATAATAAAGGGACAACGGTACAGGGGGCTTTCCCTTTATCAACTAGTCTTGCGTCAATGTTCCTTACTACATACTCTTTCTGTTTCCGGTGTTTGCCACGCACCTCACCTCCAATCTAAGGAAAGGGGGTGGCAACAAAGTGAAAAATTTTAGTTGAACCATCGTTTGTGTTATAAGCTTTTGCCGATAGTGATGAGTAATTAGCAAGTTAAAATATGTTTGCCTGGTTTGAGTGGGTAAATAATATTACTTGAAAAATATATTGTAACTTCTCAGTACTTTCTCTAAATATTTAGTCCAGAATCTGAAAGAGTTTAAGGATTTAACATTTTTTTCTTCAGCTCTATTGTGAAGATAACCAGACGTTCTTCTAATAAACTTAACTATTTTATATCTGGAAAACGTTTTTCTCTCAATCACCTCAAACTAAGCGAAGAATTCTAAAAAATATTCTTAAGCAACTTATTTTTCTTATTAATATGTACATTATACCTTTAGCTACGTCTCATTTTATGTATTTGGGCAGAAATACTGGGAATTGGTGGTTTGACCCTCCAAATTCAAACAAATAAAGATAATATGAGTAAAATATTTTAAATAATAAATTGGTTGTATCGATTTCTTTCAAACTATAGAACCACTATTTCATCCTTATTACTTTAAATCTTCTTCCCTCTCTTCAAACCCTAAAATCTTCCTCCCTCATTTCAAACCCTAAAATTTAGGGCTACGGAGTGGATTATTTTTTTCAGGTTCGGTTCTGGCCTATCAATTAGAAAATTATTCGACTCTGGTTTTGGCTACGAACTCACTTTTATAGTTAAAAAAAAAATCCCACTCCAG
>JABUQX010064652.1:25000-32500 GCA_015478945.1 Trachelipus rathkii
AGCTATATAATTACACTTAATCAAACTACTCGAAGACTTTTATTATTATTATTATTATTATTATTTATTATTATTATTATTATTATTATTATTATTATTATTATTATTATTATTATTATTATTATTATTATTATTTATTATTAATTATTATGATTATTATTATTATTATTATTATTAACTATTATTATTATTATTATTATTATTAATTATTATTATTATTATTATATTAATTTAATTATTATATTATTATTATATTACTTATATTATTATTATTATTATTATTATTATTATTATTATTTTATTATTATTAACTTATTATTATTATTATTTTATTATTTTTATTGTTATCATTATTATTTTTATTATTAATTATTGAATTATTTTTATTTATTACTTATTTTTGTTTATTCTGTATGTACTGATAAAAGAGATGACGGCTTCTCAATCCGTGTTCATGTTATTATTACTATTTTATATATTTTTTAATTATTATTATTATTAATTTTATGATTATTATTATTATTATTATTATTATTATTATTATTATTATTATTATTATTATTATTATTATTATTATTATTATTATTATTATTATTATTATTATTACTGTGTATTTAGTATTGTGAAATAATTACGATTTTTTAATGTTTTTATTCAATAATCTATTACTGTTATTATTAATATTAATTGTTATGCTAATATTTATTGTTATATTATTATTATTATTTATTATTATATATTTATTATTATTATTATTATTATTATTATTATTATTATTAATTATTATTAGTATTCTGATTATCTTTATAACAATTGAAGATTAAAATGATTAATAAAGATATTATTACTATTAATTAATTATGATTATTATATTATGTCGATATTATTATATTTATAATTATTATTATTATTATTATTATTATTATTTATTATTATTATTATTATTATTATTATATTATTTTATTATTCTTATTATATTATTATTATTACTATTATTATTATTGTTATTTATATTATTATTATTATATTATTATTATTATTATTATTATTATTATATTATTATCTATTATTATTAATTATTATTAATTATTATTATTATTATTATTATTTTTATTACTTTTATTATTAATTAATTATTATTATTATTATTATATTATTATTATATATTATATTATTATTACTTATTATTATTATTATTATTATTATTATTATTATTATTATTATTATCGTTAATTATTATTATTATTATTATTATTATTATTATTATTATATTATTATCATTTTATAATTAGGTGTTATTATTTATATTTTCGAATCTCAAAATGCACGACACTTGTTCAATTAGTAGACGCCATTTCAGATACTAGGGAATTTATTTTATGTTATTATAATTAATTGCTATAATGAAGCTGTAAAATATTGGACTATGTAAATATATGTAATTTTTCTTCTCTGAATAAAGTTTTTAAATTAAATTGATAATTATTAATTATTATTATTATTATTGCTGTTAATTATTATTATTATTTTTATTGTTATTAATTATTATTATTATTATTTTATTATTAATTATTACATTATTATTATATTATTATTATTATTATTATTATTATTAATTAATTATATTAATTTAGAAGTTTATTATTAATTATTATATTATTATTATTTTATTATTATTATTATATTATTATTATTATTAATTAATTTTATGATCACTCATTACATTAATTATTACTTATTATTAATTATTATATTTTAGTATCATTATTATTATTGGTTATTATTATATTATTATTATATGATTTATTATATTATTATTATTATTATTATTATTATATTATTATTATATTTAATTATTATTATTATTATTATTATTATTATATTATTATTTTATTATTATTATTATTATTATTATTAAATTATTATTGGATTATTTATTATTTATTATTTAGTATTTGTGTCTGTTAACAAAAATTTTTTACATTGACCTGTATGTAATATGAAGACTTCTGTCCTATGTAGTTTTTTTTGTCCAGATGAATAGAAAGATTATATTGAGGTGTGTCCTACAAGGTTCAGTTTGGCCGCATTCTATGAAAATTAAAAAATTGCAAAAACAAAAAAAAAAAACGCAAAAAAAAAACAAATATATTTTTTTTAGAGCGAGAGTGCGAGCGGATGAAAAACCGCTTTAATCATTTATACAATATTTCTTTAAATAACAAAAAAGTCAATGTACGTTAACTTTTTTAACTTTTTTAGCTTTTAAAATTATTAATCTTTTTTATTTATTTTCGTTATTAGTTTATACAATATTTATTTTATCAAAATTGTTAAAGTGAAAATGTCTGAAGTATACGGACGAAATCTCGGTAGTGTAATTAAATCAATAGTTTTATTTTATTCTAGGATAATATTAAAGGAAATTTCTTATGTACTGTATACAAAGAAATACTGAGGAGGCTGGAAAAAACAACAACAACATAATAATAATAATAATAATAATAAATAATAATAATAATAATAATAATAATAATAATAATAAAATAATAATAATATAATAATAATAATAATAATAATAATAATAATAATAATAATAATAATAATAATAATAATAATAATAATAATAATAATAATAATAATAATAATAATAATAATAATAATTAATATAACAAAAATGTTCAATGTTTTGAAAAATATTAGCGTAATATATCATTGAGAATAGTACTGTAAAAAAAATAATCAAATAAACTAATAAAAATGGATATTAAAGACGTGGACATAATAAATAAATAAATAAATAAATAAGTAAAATAAATAAATAAATAAATAAATAAATAAATAAATAAATAAATAAATAAATAAATAAATAAATAAATAAATAAATAAATAAATAAATAAAATTAATAAATAAATAAATAAATAAATAAATAAATAAATAAATAAATAAATTCTTCAAGTCTGTTCAAATCGTTTGATATATGGATTGACATAAATAACTTTAAAAAATGATGAAAAAGAAGGAGATGGGGATTAGAAGAAGCCGAAGGTTGAGAAGAAGAAAAAGAAAAAGAAAAAAATAAGAAAAAAAGAAGGAAAAAACAAGAAAAAAGAAAAAAGAAAAAAAAGAGAAGAAAAAGAAGAAAATAGGGAAAAAAGAAGAAAAGAGAAGAAAAAAATGAAAAAATTAAAAAAAAGAAGAAAAAAAACAAGAAAAGAAAAGGAGAAGTAGAAAAAAGAAAGAAAAGAAGAAGAAAAGAAGAAAAAGAAGAAGAAGAAGAAGAAGAAGAAGAAGAAGAAGAAGAAGAAGAAGAAGAAGAAGAAGAAGAAGAAGAAGAAGAAGAAGAAGAAGAAGAATAAGAAGAAGAACTACAAACTACAACTACAAAACACCGACTAGCAAAGACTTTACAGTCCACTCAAGGCTAGTCTGTTTAGTATTTTTGTTTATTTAATTGTTGGATGTGTGCTACTTATTAAAAAAACCTGTCATGTATTTTTGAAATAAGCAATAATTATTTTACCTATTTCAATGTACATATGAGTCTGCTCATAGAGGCAGATCTGCTTCTAACTAACAACATCATAGTATGTTAAGTTTATTGTTTATTTATTGTGTTTGTGATCGATTGATCACACGTCTTAGAACAGATATGTTCTATGCGGTGAACATCAAATCTATTTACTACAGTTAATTAGTGTGATCGAATAGATCACCGTCTTAGAACAGATATGTTCTATGCGGAAAACATCAAAGCCATCAACTACAGCCATTCAGCTTGATCGAATAGATCACAGTCTTAGAACATATATGTTCTATGCGATAAACATCAAAGCCACTTACTACAGTTATTGATTACAGTTATTTGTAATAGATGTTCTATGCGGTAAACATCAAAGCTAGTTATTACAAGTTAAGTGCGATCGATGATATCACTATACTAGAACGGATACTTTGCAAGCCATGAACATCATAGCTACTACAAGCCGTAATTCTTTTTACGCTGTACTTATAACATTTTCTAAATGATTTCAATTTTTTTTAGTTTGATTTTACCATATTCAGGATACTACTAATTCTTGTATTTGAATAAAGTAAAATCGAGTTGAATTGACGTTCAAAGACCAATATCCTTAAAGTGTTTATCTAATTTTATTGAACGAATCGATGTTACCGCTGTTCACTATTTCATAAGAAAGACTATTCCACTTCTACATAATATCGTAAGTGAAGAAATTCTTTGGTATAATTTGTTTGAATTGTTTATGACAAAGTTTTTACCCATTACTTCGTGTTACATCATTAAAGTTATATCTGAAGAATTGCCTGTAATCGATATTGTCAAATTTATTTAGTATTTTGAAAACTTCTAAAAATTTTCCTCTCAATCTTCTTGTCTAAAGAATGGATATCTAATTCACGTAGTCGTTTTCATATGAATTTACCTCTCATTGAACTATTTCAGACTTGTATTTTTGAATTTCTTCATATTTTTGTTGTCCTTTCTGAGGTATGGACTCCAAAACTGCACTGCGTATTCCAGATTGAGGTCTAACTAATGTTTTATAGAGAGGCAAGTATTACATGTTTAGATTTATATTCGAAGTTTATAGTAATAAATAAAAGAGTTTTATTTACTTTTTGAACAGCTTCAGCAAATTGTTTCGTAAACTTTAAATTCTTATAAATTAATACTCTTAGATCCTTTTCCTCACGGACAACTTTGATAACTGTGTAATCAATTTGTATCATATCATTGTTCCCTACTCCAAAATTATAACTTTAACATTTATCGTATTAAATTTCAGTTGCCCATTTTTTGACGCAATTTACAGTCTTATTTAAGGGTCGCTTTGGAGTAATTGATATTCTTTTCTCACATGTTATGCGATTTCCAAGTTTCGTGTCATCCGCAAATTTCCGAAATATTGCCTAAAATATTATCATCCATGTCATTTACATATATAATGAAAAGTATTTGGACCCAGACAAGAAGAAGAAGAAGAAGAAGAAGAAGCGAAGAAGAAAAGAAGAAGAAGAAGAAGAAGAAGAAGAAGAAAGAAGAAGAAGCAGACGAGAAGAAGACAGAAGAAACAAGAAGAAGAAGAGAAGAAGAAGAAGGAAGAAGAGAAAAAGAAAAAGAAGAAAAAGAAGAAGATAGAAGAAGAAGAAGAAGAAAAAGAAGAGAAGAAGAAGAGGAAAAGAAGAGAAGAAGAAGAAGAAGAAGAAGAAAAGAGAAAGAAGGAGAAGAAGAAGAAAAAAAAGAAGAAGAAGAAGAAGAAGAAGAAGAAGAAGAAGAAGAAGAAGAAGAAGAAGAAGAAGAAGAAGAAGAAGAAGAAGAAGAAGAAGAAGAAGAAGAGAAGAGAAGAAGAAGAAGAAGAATGAAGAGAAGAAGAAGAAGAAGAAGAAGAAGAAAGAAGAAAGAAGAAGAAGGAAAAAAAGAAGAAGAAGAAGCGAAGAAGAAGAAGAAGAAAAAGAAGAAAAGAGAAGAAAAAGAAGAAAAAGAAAAAAAAGACGAAAAGAAGAAGAAGAAGAAGAAGAAGAAGAAGATAGAAGATAAGAAGAAGAAGAAGAAGAAGAAGAAGAAGAAGAAGAAGAAGAAGAAGAAGAAGAAGAAGAAGAAGAAGAAGAAGAAGAAGAAGAAGAAGAAGAAAAAAAAAAAAAGAAAAAGAAAAAGAAAAAAAGGAAAAGAAAAGAAAAAGAAAAAAGAAAAAGAAAAAGAAAAAGGAAAAGAAAAAGAAAAAGAAAAAGAAAAAGAAAAAGAAAAAGAAAAAGAAAAAGAAAAAGAAAAATAAAAAGAAAAGAAGAAGAAGAAGAAGAAGAAAGAAGAAGAAGAAGAAGAAGAAGAAGAAGAAGGAGAAGAAAGAAGAAAGAAGAAGAAGAAGAAGAAGAAAAAAAAAAAAAAAAAAAAAAAAGAATTCCAACAGCAGCATCAAACATAAATTAAAAAAAAATAAAAAGGGCCGAAATATGAGTAGAAAAACTAATGATAAAGCTGAGAAAATAATGAGTCTTAAAATGAAAAGAAATTTAAAAAAATTAATTAGTTATTAGATGGAATCGTAAAATGTTTTATAGCTTGAAATGAACCTTTGAAATAATGGCACTAAACATACTAAGCAAGTTAAAATTACTTTAATAGAGAGTGAATTAAGCAAGAAGGATTTATTCTTAAATTTTAGAAAGTTCTTTTTGGGATGTGGTTACCATTCATCGTCCATTCACTCATTGTGAATATGGTATTTTGAGATTCTTGTTCTGTAGTTTTATTAGTATTTTTTTTTTACACTTTGTTTCTTTCAGAGCAATGTCATAAATTCTTTCTAAGATTAATTTAAGAGTATTATTTGAAAATATGTGAGTATATAAAAAAAATAAAAAGGCCCTGATGATTTAGACATGCCATTAAAGCAGTTGTAATAATAATATTAAAATAAGAGGATTAGCAAGTACACACTATACAAGGTGAGCATTGAACTGTTCGATCTTTTTAGCCTCCTGCTCTAACTTACTTTCTCATGTTTATTTATTCTATCGCTATTACAACGGCCACTGCTCTTCTGAACTCTTCAGCCGCATATCCACCTCAAATGAGTTGGATTCGTGGGACACGCTTTCTAGCAGTTTCATCCTTTCTCTATCTAACTTTCTGTCCCTAGATGTAACCGCTATGCTCAGTCTTATATGTACCACTACTGGGGGTGAAGTATAGAACTCGCTTCCTTTATCTATATTCCAAACTACCTTTGACATACACATTTTCAAACGCCGGGTATCAAGGCATTACGGGAGTTCAATTGGATGTGACTCGGGAGCTGTTCCATACCCCCACTCTGGTGGACTTAGGTAGGCCCTTTGTCTTTTCCCACAAGAGAAAGCATAAAAAAAATTAAGCTTTATCATTTTTTAAAAGTAGAAGCATATGTTATAGAAGGAAACTTGCATAGAAAAAAATTTTTTAAGTTTTTTTCGCATTGAAATTCTTTAAATTCAAAGAAATAATACATTTGCTTCAGAGGTTTGAATATTCTTCTTCTCTTCGTTGATTTGTATCAATAAAAATAAAACCATTGAAATGCGAACTGACGAAAGATTGTGCTAAAATGATTTTTTTTTAAAAGTGATAGATAAGAAAGAGATAGATAGATAGATAGATAGATAGATAGATAGATTAGATAATAGATAGTAGATAGATAGATAGATAGATAGATAGATAGATAGTTAGATAGATATAAGATAGATAGATAATAGATAGAAGATAGATAGATAGATAGATAATAAAAAGATAAATAGTAGATAGATATAGATATAGATAGAGAGATAGAGTAAATAAGAATAGATAATAGATAGATAGATAGATAGATAGATAGATAGATAGATAGATAGATAGATAGATAGATAGATAGATAGATTGATAGATAGAGAGAAGATAAAATTTTTCAGAGTTGGCTAAAAAGCCTACGGCATGCTCTTCGATCATCTTCCTTTTTAGAGGAAGA
>JABUQX010064652.1:37500-42028 GCA_015478945.1 Trachelipus rathkii
ATTGTTAAATATTAACTATGACAATGGTGAAAATAACACAATGATTTGTTAGAGAAAATGATGAGTTTTTGTAAGATAATACTGTGTTAACTGACGATGATGTGAGAAACGTGAGCCTAGTTAAGTTTTGTTGGGTAATGTTTAGGTTTGCCCTAGAATTTTGCTAATGTCTATGTTTATTCATAGGTCAATTGATGTTATACTCAAAACGATTGACACTTTGATGAAGATGGTGTTAATTTCATAGTTCCAGATGTTGGTATCTTTGATAGATTGGTCACTTTGTTAAGGGATTTGGTTAGATGATGCGGCTTTACCTGTTGCTGATATGCGAGAAAAAGTGGGAAACATATCGAGTATTGTGATACCGATTAGCTAACTTTACCTTTGATAGTAGGATTTTTCAGGATGTTTGTTATGTTTGTCGGTTTACATATTATTCTTAGTCAGGTTAGTTATGTTAGCGTTTATTAATTGTTAAAAACGTTGTTACGTCAGGCTATAGATATTCATGGTTAGTATATAAAGAACTTATTTTTGGTTATGTTTGGATAAAAACTTGTTATGTTTACAATTATTCGTTGGTCGTCATGATAATAGCGTCAAAGAATTATGATAAAATCCTTGTTAAATATTACTATGTCAATGTAAAATTTAACGTTAATATGTTAGAGATATGCTTGGAAAAAGTTGAATAGGTTACGTTTTTATGCAATTGTTATTTACTTTACAGGTGTTAAGTGTGTGGAGCTTTTTAATTTAACACTTTATTTCTGCTTAAGTTGTGTAGTTTGTCGTGTTTACATTATTTTCTTAGTTCATATGCGGCTATGTTAGCTCTATAAATGAAAACCTTGTTATGTTAGCATATATTCGATGTTTAGTAGTATATAAAGAACTCATTTTGCGCTATGTTTATCCGAAATGATACTCTAAATGCTACGTAAATCAGTTGTTAATGTAAAATTAACATGATATGTTAGAGATATGCTTGAAAAAGTGTGAATAGGTTACGTTTTGTATGCTGATGCTAGCGTACTTGACTCTGTTAAGGATGGAACTTGTTATGTTAGTTGTTTATTCTACGTAAGGATCGATTGTGTTAGATTTTGTTATTGTACATTATATTTCTTAGTTCTGGTTATGCTATGTTAGCTTTATTAATGTGAAAACAATGTTACTTTAGCGCATATATTCATTGGTTGGTATATAAAAGAACTTATTTTTGTACTATGTTATTGTTGTTGTTGTTGTTGTTGTTGTTGTCTAACGAGAATATATACCCCTTTTGAACTGATATGGTCGTTCGTGCGTTGTATTCTTGTACTTCTTCTGATTGGTTGAAAGACCCAATCTCATTACCTTTTAGATCTGTTTATACATACGAATTTCATCAGTAAGACATTTTTCGCTGTGCTGGTATGATGACCTCTCACTCTGCTCCTACGAATGTCCTCTTTACGAGGACCTTCGTAATACCCAACGATGTGTCAATTACATTTTTTCGTAAAACGAATGGAAAGCAATATATTACCTGTATTCCAATTGGAGGTGCAAGTAATAGACCTTTAATCATATCGGTTGAAGAATTCCTCAAGATTATCGACAGCCTTGAAGCTTGGATAAAGGCTGAGTATGTGTCATCTGTGGCATCGTCTCTTGATGAAATCAGAGGTGACAGCTTGAGAGGTTATAATAGAATAGATGTTGCTTTCACTGCATCTGATAATGTTAAAAGTATTGATGTACGCAACTATTGGAAACCCAATGATGCTGTCACATTCATGCGTACGTGTATAGGCTTCACTGTTCAGTCATCTGAAAATATAACAGCTTTGTTTGACATGAAAAATGACTTAAAGTCTCATCTTAAAGATGTTGACATACTCGAGGACTTAATTCATATAGCTCATGGTGTAATCTACGATATTTACACCGAAACATGTGGTTTCCCGTATAATGCAGTATACAGAAATGCCTTAATAACTATCAGCCAGGATACGTTTACTTCTCTCTGGCGTGAGCGAGTGAGTGCTGTTGAACCGAAATATGCAGAAAAATGGTTTAGTGCCGCAGGTTGTATTTATGCTTACCAAGCCTATCGGATGGTGTGTGAATCTTCTGGAGAAACAATATAGAAACTTGCTCAAATTTTCACAGAATCCTATGTCCCCCCTGATTAGATGGATTAATATATTTAAAATAAAAACTTATATGTTTGAATGTATTTATTTATTTAATGTTCTTTTTATTGGAAATTATATGTTATACACCTAAAAACTTGTTTTACTGTCCCCTATGTACGCTTGTTGTTAAGATGTTGGGCGCTTTGCGTTTATTCGTGCAGCCGTTGGTGTGTTAAGCTATGTTAGGTCATAGTTTTAGCTTTACAGGATAAAAAACTTTACTGTTTGTCTTTACCCATAGGATTTATGCTGGTTAAGTTAGGTTATGCTAAATTTTTGTTAAATATTACTATGTTAATGTAAATTAACATTGTCGTGTTGGAGATATGTTTGATTACAATACGAATGGATTATGGTTTTTAGTCTTGTAGTTACTTTTACTGTAGATAAGTTTGGACCTTTGTAATGTTACCAGTTTATTCTGCTGTAATGTTCAGGCTTGTCGCTAATATATATATTCTTAGTTTCCGGCCATGACGCGTGGTTTTATTAATGTGACAAACTTTGTTACGTTAGCATACTTCGCTGGTCTGTATGATAATTACACAAGGTTTATGGTAAATATTTGTTAAATATTAACATGTAATGTAAAAATTAACATTGTTATGTTGAGAGACATGCTTGACCAAGTGTGAATAAGTTACGTTGGATGTAGTTACTTACTGTTGTTCAAGTGCCGAAACTTTGTTAACGTTTGTACGTTTATTCCAGCTTAAGGTGTGTTAGGTTTGTTGTTGTACATTATTTCCTTAGTTCAGTTGATGCTGCTTTATTGATGTGAAAACCTTATTATGTTAGAGTATACTCATTGGTCTGTATGATAATTACACACGGTTATGGTAATTTTTGTTAAATATTACAGTCTTAATGTAAAATAAAAGCGATATGTTAGAAAGTGTGATTAGGTTACGTCTTTGTATGCTATATCTAGTTACTTTACTGCTGTTATGTGGTGAACTTTTGGATAACGTAAACAGCTTAGTTCCTGTTAAATGTGCTAAGTTGTCTTTGTGGGTTAATATCATAGTTTTAGATGATGCTAAGTAAGGTTTATTAATGTGAAAAACAATTTGTACATTAACATACATCTTTGCTTTTGTATCAATAAATGTGATTTTATTAAGTTTATTAATTCTATGGTACATCGAAATGTGACTTGAATCAATAGCTCAATAGTTCAATAGATCAAGGATGGACAGGAGGGTGGTCGGATGGTGTGGATGGTGGTTTGATTTACTGATTTAGTGATTTAGGGTATGTAACATGACAATTTTAGTAAAAAAATATGACCTGAATCAATAGATCAAATAGATCAATTAGATCACAACTGGACAAGGGTGGTCGGATTGGTTGTTGGATGGTGGTTTGATTTACTGATTACTGATTTAACGTATATAAAACATGACAAATTTTAGTAAAAAATTGATGAACCTGAATCAATAGATCAATAGATCTAATAGATCACAACTGGACAGGAGGTGCCAGATGGTGGTTGGATGGTGGGTTGATTTACTGATTTACTGATTTAGGGTATGTAAAAACGTAAATTTGTAAGTGTATAAACAAAAAAAAAAGAAATATTTATTTATTTATTTATTTATTTATTTATTTTTTCTTTTATTAGTTTATGAAACCAGGTATTTTCAAAATCCTACAGGACCCAATAACCTAATAAAGACACCCAACATGTTGTTATACGAATATTTAGTACTTGCCACCGCATGTCCAGCTCCAAGCACCGAACGGAGCCAACCTCATCAGATTCCAATGACCAATTCTTTCTGATTTTTGAACGATAAATCTTTATTATAACAAATTTCAACCAAATTACGACACTTCGGATTTTTAATGGGGGGGGATCCCCTTTGGGGGACCCAGGGGGGTTGTAACTTCGTATACAACAAGGATATGTCACCATCTAACCCCCCCTCCAAATTTTAACCCAATACGATGACTCTAACCCAGGTAAATATACATCGGAGCCATAGGCTGAGTCAGAGCAGGAGCCTAAAAATCATATTATAATAATAATAATAATAATAATAATAATAATAATAATAATAATAATAATAATAATAATAATAATAATAATAATAATAATAATAATAATAATAATAATAATAATAATAATAATAATAATAATAATAAGAAAAAACTTCAGAGGATGAGACGGAATTGGTGCGGCAGCGGTTGCAGTGAACGGTGCGGTGCGGTGCGCCGGTGCTTTGAAGGAGACGCAGAAGAGACGCAGAAGGCTTAAAAAACAACATCCAGAATGTTCCTCCGGAAACACTTGCTTCGACGTAATAATAATAATAATAATAATGTGTATGTGAATGCGC
>JABUQX010064653.1:12500-17500 GCA_015478945.1 Trachelipus rathkii
ACTATTAGAGCTTGTGTGCGTTTGTTTGTGTGAGCGGCTGATCGAATGACAGGTCGAAGTAGATGTGGGGGTGGGCGCAGGCGGGGGTTTTCTATTGACTTTGCTAACGTTCGCGGCCTGCGTGCTAATCACGAATCTGTGGAATATCACCTCTCTAACTCTCAACCTAACATTTTATTATTGTCTGAGACCCAGCTGGCCAGGATTTACATTTCAAATAAACTTATATTCTAAGCTATAACTTTTTCTATAATTCCCGTCTAAATGGTGGTCTGTGCCTATTATAAACAATAAACACTCCTGTAAACGTCTCGAGAATCTTGAATCTCCTAATTTCGATGTTCTGTGGCTAAAAATCTTTCTCCCTACTACTATCATTATCTTGTGTTTCTGCTACTGCTCCCCTAATGGAACAGATTTTCAAAATTTTTTTGACTATCTTACTACTTCTCATGAGACTGTTACTTCTTCCCATCCAAATGGTGAGATCCTCAATTTAGGGGATTTCAACGACACCACACTGAGTGGTTGGGCTCCTCTCACACTGATGCAGGCAGGGAGGAGGCCAAAACATTCAGTATTCTCAACGATCTGGAACAGTTAATTAAGGAACCTACACATATTCCAAGATCGACCTTACCAATTCTTGAACACGCTTGATTTATATTTTACCACTACTCCTTCTCGTTACAAATACACCATTTCTCCTCGGCTATTGGTAACTCTTGACCTCCAATCTTGTAGCCTTAATGATAACTCTTCTCTCCAGCAGCTCACCATGCCCCTAACTAATTTCTGGCCACTTAATCGGGGCTAATTGGGAGAATTGGTTGTTTTTTGGCTAACTACTCTTGGAATGAATCCTGCTTTGACTCGGGGGATGCCTCGGTCACCGCTGAAAAGGTGGGGCCGTAATCACCGATGGGATGAGCAGGTTCATTCCATCTTCAATTAAATCTTTTTCTCCCCAAAAATCCATGGTTCGATGGAGCTTGTTCTCGCGCCATTCAGGAGAGAGACATTGTGTATCGGGCATGGAAAAACTCTCGTTCTCCTATCACTCTTACTAATTTTCATTCTGCTCGGAATCGTTGCAGGGATACTATTCGACAGGCCACACTTTCACTAAAAGAAAGTGCGACAACCTGCTTGGTTCTCCTACTGATAAAAATTTCTGGCCCCTTGCCAAAAACATCTCTAACAACTTTTGTAAATCTGCCTTTCCTCCCCTTATTCGCTCTGACGGTTCTGTGGCTAACTCTCCTTCTGAAAAGGCCAATCTCTTCGGCCTCCTTTTTTCATCTAATTCTACCCTGGACGATTCTGGCTATCCCTCCTCCTACTCCTTCTCCATCTCAGGTTTATGATGTCTTGACCTGGTGATACACAATGACGTGTCATGGGATCCAGAGATCTATGCAAACGTCAGGGAAGGCAGTGGCCCGAATGGCATCCTCCCGTGTTTGAGGAGTGTGCTCTGAGCTGGCGCCGTCCTCGTCAAACTCTACTCGGCTATTCTTAATACTAATACTTTTCCTCAGTGCTGGAAGGCGCGCATATGTTCAACCGATCCCGAAAAAAGGTAGCCGTTCTGATCCTTCTAACTATCGCCCTATAGCTCTCACTTGTATTCTATCTAAAATCTTTGAAACTCTTCTTAACTCTCATTTCCTGGATCATCTGGAGTCTCATTCCCTTCTTTCAGATCATCAGTATGGCTTTCGTCGTTCGAGGTCAACTGGTGGAATACTTTCCTATCTAACTGATTTATGTTCCGGTCTTCTGCCCTTAGGGACCATGGGGTCTTGCGTGGTGGCGCTTGACATATCAAAGCATTTGATCGGTTTGGCACGCGTCACTGCTCTCTAAAGCTCCCTTCCTTTGGGTTTCCTCCTTCTCTTTCTTACTCATGTCTAGTTTTCTCTCCGATCGCTCTTATATCAGCACTCGTTGATGGAGCGTACCTCTTCCTCCCTTCCTGTTTAATTGTGGTGTTCCGCAAGGTTCCGTTCTATCTCCAACTTTATTCCTACTTTTTCATCAACGATTCTCCTCATCTTTGTACTTCCAACTCTTGTTCAGTTTTCTCGCCGATGACTCAACCCCCCACTCTTCTACTCACTTCAAATCTGCTCCCTCCTTTGCTTCTAGAGTTGCCTCTCGTTTACAGCTTCCGATTCTATCCTTGTCGATCTGGATGGAATTTCCCGGGGGTCACCGCGCAACCTTGTAAAATTCAAACTCTTTAAAAACTCAACTTCTCGACATCTCCCTCTCCAAAGACCACCTCCCAACTGCCTATTTCCTGCGACGGCTCTAACGTCTCTCCTGTGAATAACATAAACATTCTTCGTCAACATAAACAATAAATAGTCTTTGAAACCTCATATTTCAATGGTTGCTAAGGTGGCCTCAAATGAAACTGGAGTTCTGTTTATGTTGCCGGGATTTTTTTTCCTCTGCACAGCTGCTCCAGTTAATAAGGGCCTATATTCCCCCTGTATGGAGTTACGTTCTCACATGTGTGGGGGGGCTCCGGCTTCCAGCCCTGCTATAGATAGGGTTTGAGTCTAAAGCTTAAGAGGACTAATAAAACTGTCCCCACTTTTCAAACTCTTTTGACCCTCTATCTCTGCGACTGGACGGTTGGCGCACTATCTCTTTTCTATAGGTACTACAACCGGTAGATGCTCAGGAGAGTTGGCCGCTCGCATTCCACCTCCATTGCGTTGCCCTCGTAATACAAGGGGTGCCAATGCTCTCGCATGAATTTTGCGTGAGTATGCGAACCCCAAACTTGTTCGTTGTGGTGCCGCTTTCTTTCCTGCTGATTTCTGTTCTTTGGAACTCCTTGTCTTCTTCTGTTTTTCCAACTATATTTAATCTTCCTCTCTTTAAAGCCCACGTCTGGGCGCTCACCTGAGAGAATTTGCCTTAAATCTGGGGGATTGCGGGGCGGTTTCCTTGTTTTAGTTTCTTCCCGCCTCCTTGAAAAGGGCCGTCCGTGAGTGTGGTAAACTGAAAAAAAAAAAAAAAAAAAAAAATATATATATATATATATATATATATATATAGATATATATTATATAGATATATATTAGTTATATTATATATATATATCTATGTATTTTTATATATATAATATATATATAATATATATATATATATATATATAATATATATATATATATATATAATATATATATATATTATAATATATATATATATAATGATATATATATATATATATATGTATATATATATATATAATATTATATATATAATAATATATATATATATATATATAATATATATAAATATATATATATATATAATATATATATATTATATATATATATATATATATAATATATAATATAATTATATATATATATATTTATATAATATATATAATATATATATACTATATATAACTATATATATATATATATATATATATTAATATATATATATATATATATTATATATATTATATATATATATATATATATATTTATATATATAATATATATATATATATTATATATATATATATATATAATATATATATATATAATAATATATTATTAATATATATATATATATATATATATATATATATATATATATATATATATATATTTAATACATTGATAGCATTTCCTCGTGTCATTCAGACTAGAGACAACCGAGAGCCAAAAAAAAATTTACCTCACTTATCACTCTTGACAAGTTTCCTTTCAGCTTAAAATCGGCGCAGAAATATTATTCAACTTGATTAAGCGATGAATCATCTACCTCTTGTCTAAATTTATGCCGGTCCTCACTGTTACTATTTTATTCAATTGTCCTCTTTACTTTCCTGGGAATTGCAAGTAATCGAGAGCACTTTATCCTGATATATTTTAGCATTAAAAGCAAACAACCTGGGATGGCATCCCTCGCCTGTTTTGCTGAAATATGCTTTTGAAATGTAGCCATCCTCGTTTAAATATATATTCCATTTTTCCCTCATTGTGTGTAGGAGCTTGATGTTTAACCAATCTGTAAAAGAGTAGCTCTCAACCTTGTTAATTAACCCCAATCAGTCTTAATTGTATTCTGTTTAAGACCGCTAATCTAGCTTCAATCTTCAACTTCATGGATCATCAGAAAATCAGTTCCCTTCCCTCCCGATCATCAGTACTGCATGATACTCAGATCAACTAGTATAACTTCCTTTTCATCTAAACCGATTATGTCTTTTAACTTCTGACTAAGTGGACTCTGACGTGACAAAGTTCTATTAGGTCATAGACTTTTACATGCGTTAATATCTCTCGGATTACTGTACTCTTCACTTTGTCAAACTTGATTTTGTATATTTTTGATATTTGTTAAATATTGCAGTCATCAATGGAGCGACACTTTCCATACTGTTTTTAATTATTTCCTTCAAGGTTCTGTCTTACCTTCTGACTTATTTCTGCTTTTCAATAACGGCCTCCTAACATGTCTTCTAACTTAATATCTGACTCTACAAAACATTCTAACTTTTTACACAGGGGGAGAGTCTTTGAAGTTTACCTATCTTTTGGGTAGATCAAGTTTATTACTAAAATATTTATAAATTGTTGTAGAACTTTAAAAACTCTTTATTTTTTCGACGCCAGTTTGAGTCTATTTTTCTTTTTCTAAAGTGGTAGCAACAGCAGATGCTCGAGTAGTTGACATATCGCATTCCAGTACCATTACGAAACAGAAAAAAATGATTTAGTGATTTCCGACGGATTTATGCGGATATTAGAACTCTGGTGTTCGATGTAGTTCTACCTCCTCTTCAGACACACAAAAAAGTATCTTAATATGTCAAAATTAATTTCTTTCCATTTCAAGGCTTTAAATCCGCCTCGCACATGGGAAAAATTTAAATATATATATAAATATATATAATTATAATATAATATATATTAATATATATATATATATATATATATAATATATATATATATATATATATA
>JABUQX010064653.1:20000-23101 GCA_015478945.1 Trachelipus rathkii
TCATAATATACCCTAACCTGCTAGTCGATATATACGCAACACCGGGCACGACAACCGCCACCCCCTTTACCAACACATTTGCATATCGCAAGCAACAGACGACACTTTTATAATGGCAATATGCAAAGATTATATTTACACGCATAAACACAATTATATTTTAGGACACACAGCTATAACAACACCGATTGGCTTTAAACAAAAAAAAATCACGCCACGAAATTCCAACATTGGAATCAAATTCCACTACCTTATCATTATAAAAAGATCACTTAACACGCATCTTTACAATTATGTTTAGTCATAAAATATAAAATCAAGGCACCTCAAGATTTACAATAGACATATGGCAACATTAAAATAATAATAACAACGACCAGACAGAGCGACAAGCGCAGTACCAACTGTAAACACCTTGATTGACGACAAATGAAAGCAAAAAGATCACAAAATATTCATAAATTTACTATTTATACAAATCTTCGCCAACCAGTTTACATCTGACCATCCAATCACAACTCTTAAAATAATTAATAAAATGATGTATCCACTTATTAATTATTTCAGTAAAGCAAATATATACTACACATTCAGCAAGACCGAAAATTGGTATTTCTTTACAAATCAAATACCATAAAAGACAATATGAATTTTTACAATTGTGCGCTCCACAACTATTAACAAAATTAAATAAATAATTCCATACACCATTTATATATATATAGTATATGACTATATAGTATATATATTATATATATATTTGATAGTATATATATATATACTATAGTCCACATGGGGAGGTTGTTGTGTAGTGATATATTATATATATAGTCTAAAATATCTATAGTATATATATATATATATATATATATACTATAAAACAATTTACATACATAATAATAATGAGCAGTAAACTTATAACAGATAAAAAAAAAATAATACATAATAATAGAAATAATAATAATATAATAATAATAATATACATAATAATAATATTACGTATTCATATTATTATCACAGACTTGTGAAACGACGACCAAATCACAAAACTTAGTTCCAGCAAAATACAGTCCTTGAAAAACAAGTTTCCTATGCTGTCGTTTAACGCATGAAATGCAAACATATTCTACAAATTTCTTTTGATCGAGTCGCGCTGCAATGATAAACATCGTAATACATAGAAAAATGAAAAGAAGAGAATAGGCAATGGACCAATGTGGCCCATTGTGTTACAATACATAAATGAGGCAAAGTTATGTATGTACCGTGTATTATCTGCATTACGATCTTTTGCCCACCTTTGGAAGGCAATGGGTACATTTGCTTTATATGTACACGTGATCGAAAACATTTGGTCTCATTTATTCAGTGGCTCCTTCTTTCGGTAGCGACTTCTGATAATGGACCAGATGTGTTGTCGCGCATATGATACTGCTTAAGTGAGTCTGCTATAACATTGATCTTGTCCGCACTGTATGTGGTTCAGGAAAAATCTGAAGTGCTTTGTAAATATAGAAGACCACCTCATTATTCTACTTATTCTCATACCTCTTCCTTATTCATCAGCCGTGCAGCGGTCTATGGTCAGATTGAAGGATAAACTCTTCCCGTAGAGGTATGGCTCGAATTTTCCAATGCCCATAACGATCGCTAACGCTTCCTTTTCCAAAGTTGAGTATCTTTGTGTGTGTCACAGACCAACTTTTATACTCCGTAAGCCCGATCGGGTGGAAGGATTCCTCCATCTTCTTTGTAAAAGGACGTATCCTGAATGAAGTGCCAGATTGCATTCCACTTGTAGTGTGACGTCTTCTCTGTCAGCTCTGGCCATCTTCAAGTATGGCTTCGAGCCTCCCAAGCTCTTCTGTTAATGTCTCAAATGCCTGTTGGTGTTTGGGCTCCCACCTGACTTTTGTTGGCTCTCCTTTCTTTGTTGTTAAATCGGTCAATGGCGCTGCAATTTGTGCATAATTCTTTACAAAATCCTGGGTAATAACCAGTGAGCCCTAAGAAAGACCTCACTTGTTCTTGTTGTCTTAGGCGCTCTGTTTCTTAAATTTTGACCACATTATCCTGCATGTAACACCCTTAGTGGCTCTAATTGCCATAAAGTGGCCGCAAAAACTCAACACCTGACGAAGCGAACTCACACTTCGTCGGCCCTGATGGTAAATCCCCTGCCTGCCTGAAGTCTTTTGAAGAAACAGTCTTAATCGTGGATCATATGCTCGCCGCCACGGTCCTGGGAATGGACGATGATATCGTCGATATAGCAAAATCGAACATCGTTGAATTCCCATCCAGTATCCTGCCGCATTCGATCTAACAAGGCGGTGGCTGCGCGGCATTAACCCACTCATCCGAATGGCAGCTTGAGATAATGGAAGTGTCCGCCTTCGGTTGAAAAACCGGCTTTTGTACCGCAATCTGTCAGGCCTTATTTTTACTTTGCCGCAGTAGCCTTTTGGCAAGCAAGTTTTGGTGTAAAATTTGTTTCTTTGTAACTTGGTTACTTTGGTCTCTGACTTCTCGTCATGGGCTCAGATCAAAAAGACCGTGATCCTAACACTTCAGGGCCTGTAGCTGAACACAACTCTCTTACTCCGCGTCCTTTTTCTGGCACGACTACGGACAGTGCAGAATACGCGACGTGGAGGGAACGATGATGCCCAATTCTGATCATCCTAGAATCTACAGATGACTGCTAGTGTTTTCAAATCTGTTGAGTCTTTGTTAACGGCTTCAGCTTTTTATCTGGAGTTGTCGTCGATAAGGTCCTATCGCGGCATGATAAAGATGGGTTTTAGCGGTGGCCAGGCACATCAGTAAAAATCCCTCATGCTTCTTCAAGAATTGTCCATTAATTCCTCTCCTCATATGCATCGTTTATGTCTGCGCTGATTTTTGGTGTCAGAGCAAGATCCCTCTTTTCGTACCATTGTGGGTGTCCATAGCTCCACTAGAGTACATATGTTTCTTCATTCCTCCAAGTGTCAAGGATCACTGCTGAAGCACTCTATATTCGCTTGGTAAATTTGACACAGCCTCGTTCTTCCGCTTCTTCACTCTCTTCACGCACAATGTACTTCTTCAACAGGTTG
>JABUQX010064654.1:0-2500 GCA_015478945.1 Trachelipus rathkii
GCTAATCTTGCCCCGATTATTACCAAATGCCTGAAAATTTCATTACTTATAATATATTATATATAATATATATATAAATATATATATATATATATATATATATAAAATATAAGTATATTATATATATAACATACATACATACTACATATATATATATATATATATATATATATATATATATATAATATATATATATATATATATATATTTTATTATATATATATATATATAATATATATATATATATATATATATATATATATATATATATCCCATATAGGCTCTTGTTGTTTATCAGCATCCAGTTAAGCTAAAGCCGATTTTATTTTAAAATCATACTAAATAGACGTCAATTTCTTTCAGTGTCAAGTGCCAAAATATTTCATTACGGTTGAGAATATTAGCTCGTCGTTCTTATTGAAAATAATGGAAGCCTATCTCTATTTACTGGTATAGTATATTCAATGTATTTTTTTAGAAAATTTAACATGATTCTAGTGAGGTTAAATTACTAATTATAAGTTTGGTTAAGTAGACAAATATTTCAAAATATTAGGATTGTTTTTTTAAACATTTTTTAAAGATGATAAGATGTGAAGCTCACTTATTACAATTAGCGACAAAATTGTGAATTTTTTTGTTTTTACAGTTATACAAGTTCTGAAACAATGGAAAATGAAACAAATTATAATCTTGAATGGCTTCACAATAACATTTTAACAGAAATTGAATACTAATTGATTTATACTATTTAATTTTCTTCCCAGATGACTTAAAATATGCTGAAAATGACCTCAAGAAATGGAAATTGCATTTCGAGAAAAAAGAGCACACGTATGGAAATGTAATGTTTACCCATGTAGGAAAGTTAACAATAGACTTTAACAACTATTTGCGTGAGAGATATATATATATATATATATATATATATTATATATATATATATATATATATATATATATATATATATATATATATATATATATATATAATATAATATATATATATATAATATATATATATATAAATATATCATATATATATAATTATATATATATATCATTAGTATATATGCAATAATTACTGACCGTGATCATTAGAATTATCTGAAAAGAATGACACTTAACAGAAAAACCAATTAACATATTTGGAATCAGCGTATAAAGCTTATTACCAGAATGTAAAAATCTTGAAAAGTAGGAACACTGTACCAGAAAAACAAAATTAATATTGGATAGACGTAAAGCTTATATGTATAGTCTTACTATTTATTTAAAACTGACAACACCCTGGAGCCCACTGAAAATTAAAGTTCAAGGAAATATATTTCCATTTGGGGGCTCGAGCCGATGGGGACAGCGAGGGGGACGAAGTCCCCCCGTCGTCCACCTAGAGGTCCGAGAGAACCCGATCCTGATATCTATTGCGTCTACTCTAGGGTATCTCGTTAGTTTTAAATCTTAAAACGACTGTTACATAAAACATGTAAGTATAAATATATGATATATATATATATATTATATATATATATTATATTAATATAATATATATATATATTATATATATATAAAATATATATATATATATATATAATATATATATATATATATATATATATATATAATATATATAGTATATAATTATCCAAAAATATTCACCTTTTTTTAAAAAATTAATATAAAGTTGATTGTTTTAAATAATTTATTTAAAATATTTCGAACTTTTTGAATCATGTCCGTTACCCCTTAAATTCATGTTAGTATCATATACTAGCAATATATTAAAAAAAAAAAAAAAAAAAAAACTTTTTTTTTTTTGCTTCAGTACGTTAATTATAAATAGTGCTGGAACGATTTATACATTTCTAGCAACAGTTTATTACTTTTTCATGTTCCAAATTGCAGACTTGTTTTTTTTTTTTTTTTTTTAAACAATCCAGAGTGAAATAAATAATGAATACTATAAAGTAAATTACATTATACCTATATATAAATATATATATATTATATAATAGACATATATATAATATATATATAATATACTATATATATATACTATAGATATTATATAATAAATAAGGGAATAAGTAAATAAAATTATAAGCTAATATATATACACATATCATGTATAAATTTATTCATAAAATATATATAAAAATATATATATAAATTTATATATATATATATATATATATATATACTTTCTATTATATACATTAAGTAAAGGTTATGTTTTTAATATTTTTTGAGGTGTGAAGCTGCTTTAGTATTAAAGTTTCAATTTGATTTTAAGCATTTTCACTTCAATTTTATGAAATGTGTTCGAATTCATACAATCGATATGTATACGGAGGTGGAAGCTGATAATCAACATGATCCTATATATATATATTATTATAATATATATATATATAATAATTATATATATTATATATATATTATATATATATATATATATAATATATATATATATATATATAATATATATATATAGTATATTA
>JABUQX010064654.1:5000-53303 GCA_015478945.1 Trachelipus rathkii
TTTCAGAAGGGAGGCAGAATGATTAAGGTGAGGACCTTAAAATTAGTAATGGACTGCTGGAAGCGAACTAACACTAGCACCCTCTCACCAAGGACATCTTTCCTTTCAGCATAGGCAGAATTTTTTGAACTTGTTCATAAAATATAATACCTCGCCCTAGTTCTGCTGGCTGAGAGCGCAATAATTTAGTACTGGTGGGGATATTTTGAGGGCAAGAGTCAGCCTAAACTGCTTTTAATTTTGAGCGCTAATCTTTTTGAAAGGTAATATGGATCCCTTGTCCTTTTTGAAGAAGAAATTGAGGAGGAAGAGGAAAATCTTGAAATTTTTGTATCATTATCATTTTGCACAGTTAGTATAAATAAATCATATGTAAGGATATATACTACTATTTAGTATTTAATATTAAAACCTTTTGTGAAGTCGCACATTAGTAGTTTAAGACGTGCGGACGTGCGGACGTGCGGACGTGCGGACTTGCGATAGCGGAAGTTTGATGGTCTGAATAGGTGCGGAGGTGCGCTAGCGGACTACGTTTTCTCGAGTTGCGGAGGTGTAGCGGACTACCCCTAAATGAGCGGGGTGCCCACTCTCTGGTGCATAGTACTTAAAAACCGGAGAATGGAAAACATAGCTTCCTAAAGGTGAAGAGGCGACTTCCACAGTGAAAACAATTAGTTAGTAACTGATATTTAGATCTTTCAACTTAAAAAGGAAGTCATTACAAAAGATAATTAAAAACAAACAACATATGTAGTGGAGGAAAAGAAGAAAAGAAAACCATATCAGTCTCAACACTCCGTTACTATAATATATTATATATATATATATTATATATATAATATTATATATATATTATATATATATATGTAATATATATATATACTATATATATATATATATATATATATATATAATATATATATATATATAGTATTATATACTATATATATATATATATAATAATTATTATATTATATATATATATATATATAATAAGAAATATACATTCAATTATATATATATTATATATATATATATATATATATATATATATATTATATATATATATATATATATATTATTAAGGTCCTTTATGTTTTACGACTCCGTCAGTTTTGATTTTTTTTTTGTTTTTTTTTATATATTTCTAGTATATGATCCTAACAAGTCAATTTAAGGGGTGAAGGACATGATTCAAATGATTTAAAAATATATAGGACCAGTTAGGTTTTACGACTCCGTCAGTTTTTATTTATTTTTTTTTTAAACTAAGGAATACCCCGGGCAAACCGCAAAGATGGCAGGAGTCGGGGTCTCTCAGCCCTCCGGGTACGACAGGTAGGAATACTTTTCTACCCCCCGGGTAAGGGAACTCCGGAACCCCGCTCTTTAAGTATTTGGGTGTCGCGGGGTTCCTCCCCCTCCCCTACGGGGTATGGGAAAACGTCCCCCCTCTGTCCCCCGTCGCTCGAGCCCCCTAATTTTTTTATATTTTTTATTTTTTTTATTTTTTTTTAGTTATTTTTTACATTTTGTATAAGCTTTACACCGCTGATCAAAAATACTCACATTTGGTTTTTGTAAGTGTCGACTTTCGAGATATTTCATTTATGAAAAAATATTAATTTTTTTTAACATTTTATAATAAGCTTTATATCGCTGATTTCAATATGCCAATTGGTTATTTTGTAAAGTGTCGTATCTTTTCGAGATATTTCATTTTTTTAAAATTTTTTGATATAAAAATGTGATTTTAAATAATTATTTAAAATATTTCGAACTTTTAAATCATGTCCATCACCACTGAAATTTCATTGTTAGTATCAAATACTAACAATATGTTAAAAAAAAAAAAACAAAAAAAAAAAAATCAAACTGACGGAGTCGTAAAAATAACAGGGCCTATATATATATATTATTATATATATATATATTATATATATATATATATATATATATATATATTATATATATATATATATATATAATATATATATATATATATATATATAATATAATATATATATATATTATATATATTATATATATATAATAAACTGACCTGCTGTGTTATAGAGAATGGTTTTATTTTTGTTGTTTTCTTAGAATTTTTTATATTAGTATCGTTAAACAATAGCATTTAATTAATTTTAGGTTATAAATGAATGCATGGAACACGAGCATTTGTCAACTGGGAAGCTCTGCCAACGTACCCAAAAGAACCCGTGAGTGCTGTAAAAATAAATATATATATATATATAAGTATATATATATGATATATATATATATTTTATATATATATATATATTATATTATATATATTATATATTATATATATAATAATATATATATATATATATATATATTATATGATTATTTCCAGCAATGACTTGTTCTTAGGGAACCTCAACTTAATATAGAAAAGGAAGACGAAACACCACGACAATTATTGTTTATTTGAACGTTTCGTGCTCTTCTGGGCACATCATCAGCACTATAAAAAATTACAACAAAAATAAAACCACAAAATTAAACAAAATTAAAAATAAAAATTAAAAAAATAAAAATTACAAATTATAACACTAGTTTTACTAACCTTCAAAGTCAGAAGCCAAAGCCAAGTGAAAAATATATTAAAATATATATATTTATACTATGATTGATCAAGGATTAGTTGGTTGAAAAAAAAAAAAAAATTATCACATTTTTGCAGTATTGTACTGTTTAAGGAATATTTATTAACAAAATTAAAGTAAGTGAAGTTTAACTGAGGATGGTCGGAGTTAAGCTCCAGCTTTAAGCTACTGATATAAAGACTTTCCATTATTTTTCTATCATTCACATCAGAGACCGAGGCAAGAATCGAAAAGCTGATAGAGGCGATAGCGATGGTCCTTTCATAGAGCATTGTTCCACAACATGAGAACTCAGGTGCTGAAGAGCGGCACTCAGTACGATAAGACAGTGTCTCCAAACTTTTCTTGATCGCTACCCCTAAGACAAAATAATTTCTAAGTTGTATCCCTTATAGCCTGTAAATATATATAATAGTATATATTATTATATATATATATACTTATTAATAATATTATATATATATATATATATATATTATATAAATATAAAATATATATTATATAAATATATAATATATATACCTATATATATAATGTAAACATTTCATTTTTGGAAATGTAGAGCTCGGTTTGGTTTTAGTTTGGTCAACCCTAACTTCAGAGTGTATATCCGTATGTGAACTACACTATTGTATGGAAATAGAATAGCATAATAAATATCACCAATCAAACTACGAAAATCCCTCTCGAAAAGTACGTTCATGATGGAGAACAAGAATGGCAAGAAACAACCAATCTAACTGCAACAAACCCCTATGCTGCTAAGTCATTAGCTTTGACAACGGAACTGTCGCCTATGGAAACACATCGTCAAGAGAAAGGAACATCGCCATGGAGTTCATCCACATCCGTCGCGAAGCGAGGCCATTCTCAGGAGAGACAGGTGGCGTCAACAACTCGGGTAAATCCAACCAACCCGGTTCAGCCTTTGAATCCTTCGTCGGTTCAGGGAGACTGGCTACGCTAACCGTGAGACGACATGCCAGCGGTCGTCCCCGAGGTGCCCCGAGAGAGATGACAAGATTTCCTCCCCTCCGTCGGCAGTTGGCTTCGTGATCGTTTCCAAACATGCGCACAACTACAACATAGGCTCTAGTGGTCAGACATATGTGCTCATGTTCCGAGCGCTAACAGTGAAGAAGACGGACAGAATGAAGACGTGGAGTACGTAATTAGCGAGTCTGCCACGGCCCCTCCTGATCAGGGAGCATCGGGTTGCGATTTCATTTTCACAACAGTATGGAGATTCGGACACTCCACAGATGAGTCAGTTCACACTAAACATGAAACCAAAATGTCAGCGATTTGGACGACAGTGCAGTGAGCAACGTTTTCTGCTTGCAAATATCTCCCCAAGGATCCTTTTGGAGGTGACTCTGTGATGGTGTGGGAGCATTTGTTTGGGTGCTCAGCACCGGCATTGCATATCGTGAGCAGAAGAACGCTAATGGCTAAAGGGTATGCGGAAGACATCCTCAAAGTGTATATAGTGCCTTTCGCGTCCTTCATTGGCGTCCATTTTTTGTTACTCCCATGACAAGCCACACAGCAAACTGCACAGGTCGTCCAACGGTACCTACAACAGGTAGGGATCAGACTCCTGGCCATTTCTGCTAGGAGCCCGGACATGAATATCCCATTGAAAATGTTTGGGATTTGTTGGGTAGGTCGGTTCGAGCCCGTGAACATGCTCCATCCACACTCAGGGAGCTTGCAAACGCTTTGACAAAATCCCGCAGGAGACCATCTCCAAAATCATTTCATCAATGTCGAATCGCTTGGAGGAAGTTGAGGAAGGGCCAGAGGGGTACAACCCATTATTAGAACACCTTTATGCTGCATTCACATTGTAATTTGTAGAATATTGTTGTTTGATCTAAATAAATATCCAATCATGTCATATTTTTTTTGTTTTCTTTTATATGGCTATTTAATTCCCTACATCACCTGTCTTAAATACGTGTTTATAAAATACATTTTAATAACCTTGGTTATGCAGCACACCGAGTTAGGTATTAACCAAATAAAACCAAACCCTAGCTTTACATTTTCCAAAAATGAAAGAGTTTACATTATATTTACGGGTGATTCATTAAATTTGTCCGTGAGTTATATATATATAAATATATATTAGTATATATATAACTATATATATATATATATATATATATATATATATATAATATATATTATATATATATATACTAGATATATATATATATATAATATATATATATATATATAACTGTACATATAATATATATATATATAAGGTATATATATGTATATATATATATATATAATATATAATATATATATATATATATATATATAATTAGTATATATATAGTATATTTATATATATATATATCGCACTCACTTGATACAAGATCATACACTGCAGTGATCGTGAGCTAGCTACTTCCTTGGCGTACCCCCAAGTATCACTCTGCGTACCCCTCGGGGTAACGCGTACCCTCACTTTGAGACCCACTGCGATAAGAGAACTCCCCTGTGTTTCGCAATTCTGATCTGAAGTTGCAGGCCAGTTTGGCCTACATAGCAAGCATTACAGCATGCACATTTGTATAAATATACCACAGAAGAGCGTAAACCAAGAGGAATCCGGTCCTTGCATCTAAAAAAGTTACCCAGTATAAAATTATAGAATAGAATTATCAAATGATAGAAAAATCCGACCAATCCTCAGTTAAACTTCACTTACTTTAATTTTGTTAATAAATATTCCTTAAACAGTACAATACTGTGTACAAATATAATTTTTTATGTTTGTTATTTTTTTTTTTTTTCAACCCAACTAATATCTTGATAAAATAGTTATAAATAGAGGCATCATAGTTAATAATAATTATTTTTCTTCATGTTTGTCTTTGGGCTGTATGACTATTGAAGGTTAGTAAAGCTAGGTTATAATTTGTAATTTTTAATTTTTTTGATTTTTAATTTTTTAATTTTTAATTTTTGTTTTTATTTTATTGTAATTTTTGATAGTGTTGATGATTTGCCCAGAAGAGCACGAAACGTTTACATAAACAATGACATTGTCGTGGTGTTTCGTCGCTTCCTTTTTTCTATATATATATTAATATATAATATAATATATATTATATAATATTTATAAATATATATATATAATATATAGTATATATTATATATATATATATATAATTATATAATAATATATTATAATATATTATATATATATATATATATATATTATAATAATATATATATATTAATATATATATCAATAATATATATATATATATATATATATATATATATATAATATATATATAATATATAAGAGAAGAAGAAGAAGCACCAACCCAAGAATAAGAATTCAGGAAATAGTTATGGTTATAGTATAGGACGGTGAATGACTGAATAATAATGATGAAGGGGTGCTAAATGGGTGCTTTGAAAAGCATATTTTCACTGAAGTGAATAAGTAATTGAAAAAAATAAATCCTATTTATTCGGATTTTTAAAATTGCAAATTGAAACATTTCACTTTTTTTTCATTTGAAATCTAATCTGGAGAAGCTATTATACTTATTTACATTTTCGAGAATAAATTCTTTTGAATGACAATTTTAAGAAAATTTTAAAATTGTCAAAAAATTATATATAGAAAAAAAACACAATTTTAACTATTAGAATCTCTAAGAAAGAGTGAAAGCTTCTGGTTCAAAGTGACTGTCAACTAAAGAAGAAAATCACTTCGATCTTGTGTCAAGGAAGAACTGAAAAACCTCCACTTCTACCATAGTTGTTCTTTTCATCGAATGTTGGTATACTTTTAAAAATACGCATTATCTACCAACACTCATACCTTAGTAGCAGCCATGGCGAAGCAAGGAATGAAATTATAATACTATACTATAATTATATATTATATACTATATATAATATATATATATATATATTATAAGATATATATATATAATATATATATATATATATATGAGTATAATTTAAGTAGATATTAAATATATAAAACCTAAAACCTGTTTAAAAAGCTAAACCTCAAAATTATCAGCGGAAATAAAGCTAACTTTAAAAATGAGCGATTTTCAAAACAAAATCACCACTTTATATCTTAAAAATTTAGTTTTTAAATTGGAAAAATTTAAAACTTAAAATTTAAAAATTTAAAAATTTAAATTTTAAAATTAAAAAATTAAAAATTAAAAAATTTAAGTTTAAAATTTAAAATTTAAAAAAAAAAAAAAATTTAAGATTTAAAATTTAAAAAAATAAAATTTAAAATTAAAAATTTAATAAAAGAAAATGGAACAACTAACTTTAGACTTTTCTTAAAGAAATTATAGTCTTCTTAAATTGATAAAAGAAAAAATCTTTTATGTGTCGGAGGAAAGGGATTCGGCCACCAATGTCTTTCAATTGTTCAAGTTATGGGTCTCAGTCACAAGTTTAGGAAGAGTCGATACTACACTTTAGTATATATCTAGTTTCCGAAAAAATGGCAAGAAAATGTTTGAGTTATTCAAAATAATAATCTTATATTACAAAACTGAGAAAATAAAACTGAAGCACGATAATAATTAATCACAAACAAAATATTTAAAAAAATTCCAAAGTTGCAATTTATAATTCCAGAAGAAATATAAATACAAAAGAATATATTAAAACAGCAGAAATAATATTTCACTGAATTCTAGACCTAAACTTAGGATTACTCTAAATCTTAAATCCAAATTTCTAAGTTTAAAAGGTTTCTAAATTGCTCTAAGATCAGGTGACCTTTCAGAAGCTCTTCCTAAACAAAAGTGATGTTTTTAAAACAAATCTTTTAACGATTGAATTGGAATCTTTTTTTGTAGTGACTATTTTTTTTCAATTCAGATCATCTAAAAGGCTAAATATGACTCAACCTTGACTCCTATTGACCCATAGATAGAGTCAGCAGCTCGTTTCTCCCCCATCCCCCAAAATGATGAGCAAGATATTAAAAACGTTAAACTTACTTATATATATATATATATATTTATATTATATTATTATATATATTATATATATATATATATTATATAATATATATAAATATATATATATATTAGTATATATAATAATATATTAATATATTATAATATATATATATATATATATATAATATATATAATATATAATATATATAATAGTTATATTTATATATATATATATATTATATTATATATATATATATATTATATATATATATATATATATAATATCTATATATATATATATATATATATATATATATATATAATATATATATATATATAAAATAATAAGAAATTTAGAACATAAACTTGCTGTAAATATGCTTCGATTTGTGTGTTTTGTTTTTTTTAACTGTATTTACATAAGTTTTAATTAAGTAAAAATTTCATGAATTTAGAAGTACTTTGTAATAAAAATTTATTTCAAAAGTAATTACAATAATAATTACCAAATTATGAAAAAACTTATTCTCATATTTTTCTTTTCAACTAACATCACTGAAATAATCATCTTTCGAGAGAAGAGAGAGAGAAGAGATGAGGAGAGAGAGAGAGAGAAGATGAGAGAGAGAGAAAGAGAAGAGAGAGAGAGAGAGAGAGAGAGAGAGAGAGAGAGAGAGCAGAGAAGAGAGAGAGAGAGAGAGAGAGAGAGAGAGAAGAGAGAGAAGTAAGTTCTGTAGAAAGAAGAAATTGAAAAAGTCTTTGAGTGGAGTTTATTGATCGAGGCCAGCAAAGGAGTTTAAATGTTAATGATTATCGATCAATCACTGCTCTGCAAACAAAAAAAAAAAAATAAAATAAAAAAAAAAAAAAAAAGAGAAAAAAAAAAAAAAAAAAAAAACTTTTTTATCGGGTACCATGACACCTCCACTTCCCTGAATGTATCCTTTTGTAAATGACCCTCGTCTGAATCGAATATGGCCCCTTTTTCGCCCCATCACGCTCACCGTTTCGGGGGTAGGCCCCCACGGTATTTTTTATTCACTTTTTGATAATTTGTTGAGGGCAGGAAAGGAGTATTTAGCTTTTTACTTTCCTCTGAGGGCCTAGAGGGGTGAAAAGTTCTAAAAAAAACTTAAACATTTTAGCAAGGATTTAGATTTTGGGGGACTATGCCCCCTTAAATCGAAAATAAAAATAACAATTAAGATGAAATTCGCTTTCCGATTTTTTTCTGACAATTTTTTTTTTCTAATTTTCATTTCTTTTTCACGATATTCCACTTCCATCCTCTCATCTGGCTCCAAACCAGCCAACCAAAATAATAAAAAATATATAGCAACAACAGTTCCGAAGAATTTCACTGTAAAACCAAACCTGCTTCTCAACGTACTTTCGCGAGCCATAGGTTTGCACAGGAATTTTTTCTAGACCTGATACCATTCCTGCTGATTCTTATGTAAACTGACCCTTCCTTGAGGAATCCAAAAAATGACTTCCCGTTTTCCCCCCCCCCCCATCACTCCCGTTTTCGAGGGAAGGCCCACCACCCATGTTTATTATGAGTCAATATCAAGTTAGATGACTCATTCTGAACATTTACTAATAATATATATTATATATATTTATATATATATATATATAAACTTATAGTATATATATATATATATATTATATATATATATAATAAATATAATATATATAGTATATATATATATATATAGTATATATATATATAATATATGAAAAAAATGAAATGCGTTTTCATTATTAAACCGTGTTTACTTAAAACTTCATTAATAATATATTTCCGTTTCATTCTACCTGTTTTTCATAATTTCAGGCAGAGAGGGAGGAAAGGTGAACAATTTAAGACAAACTCATTGAATATATATATTTAAGAGCACATTCTCAAACCCGTATTTAAAATAAATGATTTTCCTTTACTGTCGTCACAACTTTAAGATAACAATCCTGATAAAAGAAAACGCAATTCTGCGACAAGTATAATCCTATTTTCTAAAATACCAACATATTAAAATTCATCATTCCTGTGTTTAGTCTAATTTAATATAAACAACAACATTTAACTATTCATTGGGAATTCTAAAATACACAACATATTTAAAATATTCATCATTTTTAAAAGCTTAACTAATTTACCTTGATTCCTACTTTAGACAATAAACCAACATAACCTTTATAAATACTTATCCCGCAATTCGAACTCCTTCCGCAAATGTTTACTGTTCCTGTGTTAATTGATTCCCCGAAAGACCTGTGTTCAACTTTAAACCTGTTGACCTGACGCCTCGTCAGCAATACGGCACACCTCTGATTTGGTTTCCCGTCGAACACAAAATCCTCGATTTGAATCCTTTTTATGAAATACTGTTTCCCACGACCAATGATTTGTCCTGTGGTAGAGAGTACTTCTCACGGATTTACAAACACTGATTTTTCCCATAGCAGTGACTACTTCTCACTGAATGTAAACATTGATTTTCCCGTTACATCGAATCCTTCTCACTTCTTGTACTGCGTCCCGGAGTCATCCCCTAAAATACATAAAATGCCTTTGATCAAAACGGTCTCAAATCTTTAAAATAAAAAAGTAAACACATAACTTTATCTTTAACTTGCACTTTTACTTACCGTTTTAATACGGGTTTCTAATTACTCCTTTAATCTATTCCTCCCTTGGTAACCTTTACCTGACTTCTTCCTTTCTTAATTTATACTGGTGATAACTTTTCACTCCTTTCTGTATGCTGGTTCCAATAATAATGCCTCATTTCCAAATCTTGAATAAAAGTTAAACTATTCTTTCCTAGTTGGTTCATTTCGTAACAATATATATATATATATATATATATATATATAGTATATATATATATTAATATATATATATATACTATATATATATAAGTATATATATATATAAATACTAATATATATATATATAATATATATATAGTTATATATATAAAAAAATTATATATATATATATATCGAGGCGCGGTTTTACGGGGGAAGCACAGGAGGCTGGGCCTTCTCTCTCTAAAAAAAAAAGCAACTAATGTAATAAAATAATTCAAATTGCTATTTATTACTATTAAAATACATGTAAAATGTTAATACAAGAACGCTAATTTTTCATTAAGATCATTATTCTCTTGCGAAACATTATTTTTCATAAGGATCAAAACTGGAGGAATTTCGATTTGTGCCTTCAAGAAAGCATAATTATAATGCTTCAAAACACTGGTTGTCATGGCAACGTAAAAGAAACCTTATTCTTATTTGTCTATTTTGAGGATTTTTCCACAAAGCCACCTCTCGAAAACACGTCATAAATAAACTTACTCCCAAATTGGCAACTCTCCTCATAAGTAGAGTTGCCGCCTTTTGCCATAAATATGTGAAACAAAATAAAGAACAACTAATTTTTTTAGAATTAAATTAAAAAAACATATTTAAATATAATATTTATTATATATATATATCTATATGTATATTATAATAATATATATATATATATATATATAATCGTATATATAATATATATATTAAATATATATATATAATATATATATATTTAAAGAGAGAGAGAGAGAGAGAGAGAAGAGAGAGAGAGAGAGAGAGAGAGAGAGAGAGAGAGAGAGAGAGAGAGAAGAGAGAGAGAGAGAGAGAGAGAGAGTGTATACAAATTTCTATATTTAATTAATATAACACCACAGCATTTAGATTAAACAATTTTTGATATTTGGTTACTAATTTATTGGTTATACAAATCTTGGTGAAAATAGCTGAATTTGCGGAAATATTGTTAATATTCAATTATTGGCATCTTGGTTGCTACATATGATTTAGTATATAGCTTGAGAACGTGAGGAGTGATTCTTAGATTATGAACAATGAGGTGAATGTGGTTTGTTGTTTATCGTCTAAGTTTGTGCAAATATGATAAAACGAATACTGAAAAAGAAAAGTATGTATAAGGTGGTATATATATTATTTAATAGTTATATATATATATTATATATATATATATATATATAGTTATATTATATATATATATATATATATATAATAAATAGTAATTAGTAGTAATATATCATATATATATATATAATATATGTTTGAAGTGCCTCGCCCATGTTTTCGGTTACAATAGAATAGATATAGATATAGGATATATAGATATTATATATATATATAGTTATATATACTATATATATTATATAAATATAATATATATATATATATATATATATATATTATAGTAATATATATATATATATAATAGTATATATATATATATATATGCCTAATGTATCTGTATCTTTAGTCTATTCCAGATATGTCTTATGCTTCTTTTGTCCAATCTTTTCAACGTTTTGTCAATCGTTTCGGGATTCCTGACATCGTGTATAGCGACAACGCTAAATCCTTTGTACAAGGTGTTGATTCATTTGAATCATTCGTCACTTCAAACAATGGACAAGAGTTCCTGCCGAAAAATCAAATAGTGCACCGGAGAATATCTTTATACAGTCCTTGGACTGGAAGTTTAATGGAAAGGAGTGCGAGAGTTGTAAAGGATTGTCTTTGAACGGCATAGGAAGTTTCTTTATCATAACTGAATATTTTCAATTTATTCATATTACTTTAGATATGCTGATGCAATAACTGCTCTGTCCTCTGACAATATATTCAATTCTCACAGACGTTAATCCCTCTTAGCTTACTCTGCCATAAATTATTCTTATGAAATGTCTCCTCTTAAAAGAATACTTGGTATGGAGAGAGAAGCGTGAGCTCAGAATCAAGTTAACGGTATGATGACTCCTTCAATGAAATGACTTGATTCAAGTACGTTAAAATAGTTCTCTATCTCTTTAAAGAACTTCGAAGTCTCTGGTATGAGGAGTATCTGTTAAGTCTAAGACAGATAAGCAGAGACCTCTACCAGACCAGTTGGAATAATTTGTCAAAATTGCGATGTTTTCCAAGTCCGGAGCCCGGGTCAAAAAAGACCTTTCGGGCAATTAGGCATCGTCAAACAGCTGGTATGCGGGGTCGATGGAAGATTTATCCCTCACACACAGCGGATCATCTCAATCTTCGACATCATCAAGCAATGTAGTTGTGAGTCAACCTTCATCGGTTCCTTCATCTACTATCACATCTTCATTCTTCAAACCGACCTTTCATCTTATCAAATCAGAATTCAAAACCAAGTCGAAAAGCAGCTATTGCCGCAGGAGCCACATTCAGAGCTGATAATTCATTGGATCCTGACTCTGATTAAAATCTCAAATTCATATTTTAAATTTCATATTTCAAAATTCATATTTCAAATTTCAAAATTCATTTTTTCAAAATGACTGGTAGGAGATGATCATTGACTGAAAAAAATTTACTCTTGGAATGTAAATATGTATATATTTGTAAATAGTTTTTTTTTGGATGACTCTTCTAGGCATACTAAGAGGCAGTTTATAATAGCGTCGCTTGTTGGTTGGTTTCTTGGGGATATAGCTTGACCTGAGTGGAAGTTAGGAATCGCCAGGTCACAAAACCTTTAGTATCCATTCAAAATTTGGACTGATTGGTTCTCTTTCCAAATTCGGATTAAAAAGTATCAAATCAAAATTCAGACTGAATAGTCATTTTTAAAATTTCTGCCTGAATAATTTTCGTCTAACAATTTATTTATCAAAGTTTCGGACAAAATAATCAATGTTTAATTGTACGAGATAATTATCAAATATTTATTAAGGTTAAGGTTAAAAGTTGCTCATTGACTAACTAAAGTTTCAAACTATGAATAGCAACAATAAGGATATTCATTTTGTAACCTTACTCATATCGAGAGTGTGTGTGATTATTTAACCTTATAGAGCTTATTCATCTATTTTATTATTAAGTCCTGCAGGAATTTTTTTTGGGTTTTATTTATTTTTTTATTTTTTTTTTGCATCATGGCTATCGGCCAATAAGGTAAATTTAGTAAAAGCCTTTCGTGCTTGACTATCATCAGATGATAGCAGCAATAAACTTGCAATGTTATTTATCTGATATAGCCAGGATCTTTTCTGATTCAATATCAATAAGTCCTAGACCGATTGGCATCAAATCTGAAAATCATATCAAGCTTCATTCATTTAAAACGAAGAAGAAGCACATAACCATCAAGATAACTCATTTGAAGCTGAAGATCATCTCACTTAGATGCTTTGACCAGCGAAAGAAGAAATATTCTTTCAAGACCAAGGCTCTACATTTTCCAGATTCAGGTGGGTTATATCCTTTAAGTTTCCAACTGGCACAACCCACCGACACAGCTCGATTACAAGTGGAACTACTCTTCACCTCAAATCCCAAGGGCGAGATTCAACTGCAGTTTTATTAAGATGTTGAACGTTTGGTTCACCCACTCGCTGCATTAAACGCTGAATTATATTACCACCAAACACCTTCCTGGACACTTAATGTAAAATAATAAGGTTTTTCTCATGGGGGTAAAGTAAGCACACGCTCGCGATCTAAGCACATCTCTGCGAGGGAGAAGCGAACTTGTACAAAACACAGAACTCAACTTATAAAAGTGTGGCAGGAGTAATCAATTTTGACCAAACATTATCATTATTTGTTAGGCAAATTCATTATAACAAATTCTTTAGGAAAGAAAGAAACGTATTTCTCGTAGAACCCGTTGTGATATATAGCCGTCTTTACGACTAACCAGTGGGATATTGTACTTCAAGAATGAGATTTGTGCAATCACACACACAAACTTGGTGGACATTCTTGTTTGCGACCAGGAAAACTCGTTCTCATACCCTCCGAATAATCCAATGTTTGCACTTGGGAGTTTATTCCGCTCATGATCTTAAGAAATCTGTAATTCCAGAGAATACTAGCGCTTACGTACTAGACCCACTAATCCCGTGTGGTACCCGTGGAGTTTTGGCCATCGGGGATCGCATTTTCCACATGAAAATGCGTAAGAAAAACAAATTATACCCCTCTAAGAAAAGGAATATGGTTTCCTTCATTTAAAAAAGGAAACTCAGCTATAAGCTTATGAAAAATTAATGTATAGGAAAAAGATCAAGGAATCTGAATAGCCAATGGATTTCTAAATTTAATGTGTATCCCAAATAACTATGTAAAACACTAACGAGTAAGATGTGTTGTTAAGCACAGAAACAAGTCACTCGCTCCTACTCCTCGAACGCTTCATAACATGGTCATTAAATAGCTTGGTAAAATATATCCACCTTATATACTATTTTATAATAGATATTGATCAAAATTTATAGTATAAATACTATATCCCAACCCTTAAGATATCCTAATTTATATTATATTTTACTATATAAATTGTATACTACTTAATAACTTATTATGATTTTCTTATCTATCTGACTTACTACTTTTTAATATATTTATACTGTGTTTAGCTGACGTAACTCATTCCAATTTGTATTCTTCTTTGAAAATATTTATGGACTTCTCATATATATATAGTTATATAATATATTATATTTATAAATTACATAATATATCCAGTAATTTATTACAGAATGTTCATATTAATATGCCTTGCCATATATATTAATATATCTTAATTAGTTATTATATATTAATTAGTTATAGTTTTATATAAACTATATAATCAAATAATATATATATCTATATTATATATCTAGCCTGATATATATATTATACCATAGTATGTATTTATATATACTTATATGTATATATTATTTATTTATAATATTAATATAATCACATAATATTATGTTATATATATATATATATATATATCTACTAATAATATATATTTATTAGTATATATTTTGATCCATATGGAGTAAGCTCTAGCCTATTAAATTGTATATATAATATTATTATATATTAATATATATATATAATATATATATATAATATATATTATTATATATATTATATATATTATATGATATATTTATTAATATATATATAATAATTATATATTATAATATATATTATATATATTATTATATATATATATATTTAATTTAACTATTTATCATTATTGATTAAAATACCTGAGCATGATCTTAACGCCATACCTTTTAAAATGAAATTGGCTTTTGCTGTTAAACAATGAAAAAACTTCCGGAAAGTGAATATATCTATTACCTATCACAAGAAATCAAAAATAAATTAAGGATGGAGTGCATTCTAAAGCCAATAGATTATTATCGTTAAATATTAGGATATAAACATACTCTTAAGAAATATTCTTTACACGAATTGCAAGAACACACCGGTCTATCAACCCTCTGCAACAAATGGTAAAAAGTGGGAACGCCAAAATCATCATATCCTATGTAGTCACGTAGCACAATTTTCTCATTAAATCAGTGTACGTCAGTCTGTATACTTGTTGGATATGCTATGTATCATACTCGGTTTGTAGGTAATATGAGCTAATTATCAATAAGGAATAGACATAGATTATGTGTGACTTACACGTATCCTCTTCTATGGGAGTAATTTGTCACATAATTATACTTGAAGTTTATGGATAAAGTTATAGAAAGTGTTGGTTGCTAATTTAAGAATAATTATGTAGGGGAATGTATTTAATTAAGTGTAATGGTATTAGAAAAGACTTCGGAAACCAGTTTGTGACAGATTTTGAACCAATAGGGTATGATGGATTGTAGTTGAGTAGGACCACCCATTAAGATATTACCAATGGTGAACTCATAAAGATCATGGTGGTGGGTGCGGTGCGGTGGGTGCTGTGCGTGAGGTGCTGATGCTACAAATCTGTACGTGCTTCACACTTCAGCCCTTTTACAGAGAGAATTACATACGCGAATGAGAATTTGTGATAATATCAGCTGTCTTCTAAGCTTTATGTTAAGTGTCGATTTATGTCTTATACGCCGCATATAAAGTATTTGTGGAACTGGAATGCCGAAGAGCAAGGAGGTTCAACAGACTCACATGATCCTCTAGTAGAAAAAACGAAGACACAAGATTGAGCGATTTACCTTACCATATTGTCAATAACCTACCTACAGACTGGAGTATAAATATTAGAATTATAATTCAATATTTATCTATAGTGATTTGGAATGGTTTTAACAAGATGAGAAGTGCATTATATATACTAAAATAATCTTCATTTGTAATGGTATTTTATTTTGAATTAGAACTGTACTCATTTGATTTTCTTTGATCTGCTATATTATATGCTAACCTACTATAATACTATGAGACGGATACAGTATAGAGTAAATAAATCTTTAGGAATTTCTTACTAAGAAAAATTTATAATTTTATTAAAGGTAATAAATCTTTTCATGAACCATATTAGACTAAATTATTTTAGCCTACTGGAGAATATCTTTAAGGGTCTTTGATCTGTTGCACTTGATGAAGTCTTCGCCTTGAAGGTCGAGCTTTAAAGTTTTTCTTTCATTGTTTAATCTTAGCATAATATATGAATCAGTGACCAAAGCAAAACTTCTGGGTCTTGGCAATAAAATTCATTCCTCACTTATTCTTTCATGTACCCCTTTAATCATAAAGCGAGGTAGAGAGAGAGTAAGAGAGAGAGAGAGAGAGGAGAATAGAGAGAGTAATATGGATATTGAGAAAGAAAAAGAGTTAAAGAGAGAAGAGGAGAGAGAGAGATAGAGAGAAAGAGTATGAAGACCTAGCATTTACGTACACCTATAAATAAATATATGATGAATTTACTTATGAATAATGGTCAATAAAGCAACGTTTTCAAATATAAATAAAATAATTTTCTATCTTTTCAAAAATTTAAAACGGCAATATTAAATATACTGCACAGGAATTGATAACTGTCCTAAAAGAAAATTCTAATATTAACAAACTGTTAACCAATAACTTTTACATTCAGGTAACATTAGAAAAATGATGTTTTCTTGGAAAATATATGGTTGGATTTGGGTGTTTCCATAATACATATAATTACTATATATATATTATATATATAATTCATATATAATATATTATATATTATTTAATTTAATATATACTATATATATATATATTATATAATATATATATATATATATATATATTATATATATATTAATATATTATATATATATATTATTATTATATATATAATGTAATTAATATATATTCGAAGACTTTGAGCTTATCTAATAAATATGAAAATTGTTGATTGCGAAAAAAAAACTATGAAAACTAAATTGATGAGAGGTTATACGAACTTCGTATATGGAAGATAGGTATAAATTATAAATATATCTACAGGTTCAATAGGGAGAGAAAACAAGAGCTTTCACCTGTTTACTGCATTGTGTCTTATTATGAGTTTGTATATGTTTGTCGATAAAATGTGCTTAGTATTTATAGTTATCAACTCTCATTTTCTTGTTTTATGTATTTTAATTTTGTATATTATTGTATAAAATTCATAGTCAGCCAATAAAGGCACATTTTTTTCATGATGTACGGGACAGTACACTGAAACTATCATCCTAAACGTTATAATAGGGTTAAGTTAGTCGTAGTAGTTCCAAATTTAAGTAACTCGGAATCAGAGCTTACCAGTGATATGTGCAACATGTGACGGGCATCAACTCTGTGATGTTATCTCTTATTTTTGTAAATAAATTTAAGCTGAGAATTAGTGGATTTAAATTATTATTTTTATCTTAATTTATTTAATATAATAAAGATGTGTGTATATATAAGTAGGTCATGTTGATCGATCCCACAAAGTGATATTTCAGACCCAAGTGGGAAATAGTTATAAAAATTTGAAAGAATACGGTAGGTGAGAAAATAGACGAAATAGATTTTAAAAGACCTAGTCATTTGCACTATTTACATGCCAACGTTATATAATGCAAACTGTTTTTAAAAATTGAAATGATATAATATGGGAGAATCGTTCTGCGTGTCACTCTATATATTTTTAAAGGGGTGCATTTTTTTTAGTTTGTATAAAAAAAGGGTCTAAAATAAGCGTCAAAGCGTCAATTGCGTCAATTGCGTTTCACAGTGGTTGCTTGCGAGTATCTTTTAAACAAAAATAATAATTTTAAAGATATTTTAATATATCAAACACTAATATTACTATTATAATATTTTTAATCTTCAAAGTTATTCTGGAGATATAATTTAAGGTTGAAGGGAATTTATGAAGTGATTTATATTCTTAGGCTATTAATTATTGTTGAATAAGTATATCTTATAACTTCGGTGCTAACATTCGTGATGGTGACATTAATTCTATATTCGGTGGAGTTTAAACTAATGCTAATAAAACCTGTCTGATGTAAGAAAGGGTAAATATATAAAAATAGATAAAATTAATAAATAAATAAATGATACAAGTGAAGTTTATAACACAGTTCTTGTGAGAGTTCAGATGATAGTATGAAAATGAAAACAGGTAATGAAAGCAGTAGAAAAACAAACGTCTAGTCAAGTATTAATACAAGACATTGGCATACGCAAATGGAATAAATACGATAAATAAAAAAAAAACAAAAATAGAATAATACAATTAAAATTTCAAAAACAGGAAAATACTAAAATATACACTTAGAAAAAAAAAAAAAAATACAAAGATTTCAATGAAGGGATACAGAAAGCTTGTCCTGTTTATACGAGTGGGAGCGGGGTGAGGATAAATTCCCCAGACATTAGGATAATTACATAAGGGCACGTAGCATAGGCCTTTATTCTAAGAAATGTGAAACAAAGAAAAAAAATAAATATAATGTCAACAGATAGATAAATAAAGCCTGATGAGTTCGAGATAAATTAAAATTTGGAAGAAGAGTGATGAAAAAGTACCATAAAGTTAAATTATCGCTCATTAGCGGTAACAATACATGAATAAGTGTGCATACCAGAATTAGGGTCCTTGAGGCTGTTAAGGCTAAGAGATAGTAGATAAGTATTTAGTTCTGGTAAGGTAGAGCATCGAAGGAGATACAATGAATTAAGTGCTACTCCCCTCAAACTGGTTTTTTGTTTTTTGTATACGAAGAAAATTGTGTAATAATATTTAATTATATTATTGTTTTGATTTGATATATAAGTTGAGTTAAATATGTAACTCATTAGAAATGCTATTTCGACTAGTAGAATGATGTTATTAAGGAGATAAAATAAGAACAAGCTATAAGATGCTAAGACGTGTTTAATTCATAGTTTTGGATCACAATATATTGAATGAGAGATGTTGGTGTATTGTAATATATGATAATACTTTATCCAATAAGTGTAAAGGCTTGCTCAGAATGGCATTAACCTCTTAATTTGGTAATCTTGCTTAATTTAGTTATAAAAATAACTCGCAGCAAATTCATTGTGGGAAAGAGTGAAGAAAATGAGGTGTAACTTGTAAGATAAAAACACATTAAGAAATACTTAATGTAGTATGGACATATTAAATGAGTAGTTCTCAAAGCAAGTTGTTCATTGCATAATATAACTGAAATACTCCTTCTATGAGGAATATAAAATGTTAAGTATGATATTCTGTGATGAAGTTTATGAAAATTTTGAATGTTTTAAGATTAGTTATGTTATAGTGAGGATGATTTAAAGGACGAAAATGTTCTGCATGAGATTCCATTAGTAGTAAAAGATATATCACTCTTGGCTATTTGTTATTTTTACTTACAGTAGTTTGGCAAGGCCTAAGTGCTAATAGATTTGAGTATCTAATGATTAAAAAAAAATGAATAAAGATGATAATAATCTTTGTTATTTTAATATGAACATCTCAAGATATACGAGTTTATTTTATGTTTCAATTGTAAGATCTGTCTGAATACTTATTTTATAAATATTTGGTGATTGGTGCAGATATTTATTTTTTTATGATGTAAGATAAAATTTAAAATTATGCATTTGCTTTATATTATTATATAGATTAATTATAGGATAAGCACTCTTAATAGACAGAAGTATTGAACTGAGTCGATTGGTTAACTATAAAGGGAGGAGCTATGAGCTTATTCGTTGTACTCGTGACGTATCATCATACGAGATATTTGGGTGGGCTTTGAGGTTAGTTGTAAGAAGTGTTAGATAGTACATATTAACGTCGATTTAAATAGATAAGATAGTTTCTACAGTGCACTTAATTTTTTGCCAAGAGTTGTGTTTAAAAGAAATTTTTAAAAAAAAAAATATTATGTTTTTAGAATTTAAGGTGGGTCTTCTATGGATGTCAATCCGGAAAATTCACCATGAATGTAGTCACGACTTAGCGATAGCGTAGATATGCAAAAGAAATGCTATTGTAAGTAAGAAAAAATTTTAATGTCTATTAAATAACAAGTAGAAACATCAGTATAGGTTTCGCGATGTGAGCAAAGATAGATTTATTTTATACTAGAAATGAAGAGCCAATGTATAGATGGAGCATTATTCTTATAATTTCGAACATTCGCTTCCTTTGTATTATGACTTTAATCGGAAGTATACAGTCGCCTTTTGATCTTATATAAATTCAAACTACTAACTTGTGTTATTTTTATTATTTATTTGTTTTGAGTTAATTATTTTATAAAATCTTAAGTTCAGCCATAATTAAGATCTTCCTGTCCGGCAATATCTGACGCTAAAACGAGGGAAGAGTTAGTGAGGCCCCGACATCAGAGCCGTTACCAAGTGTTTCGGTCACTAGCGGACTACAATATTGATATTTTTTTGTTAAATAAAAATTTAATGAGGTGTTTGAATTATTTAATTAATTGTCGTATAATAAGATTTTTAAGTGTCATTTTGAATAGTACAAGTTGATTTCACAGATGAGATTATATAATATATAAAGTAAATTAAAGAAAGAACGGTGAAAAAGATCTTAGTAAATAAGAACATGGATTTATATTACATACTTAGCGCTACTCAACTTTTGTCAAATAAATCATGTTTGTCTAAAATGGAATATGTTATATTAATATATGGGTGTAAATTTATAGTATTTACGAAAAATATATGTTAATATAAGGGGTTCTTGTAGGCCCACTTCCCTTTGATTTATACTAAATATTGATAACAATACTCAATTGAAAATAATTGTTGGTTTAAATAAAACTGAGAGAGAATCCTATAAAGAAAATATATCATAACTTAATATATAATATTTTTTTATATCAGCTCAATAAATCCATTATTATTTATGATTACGAAGGCCTTTAAGGTGAATAATTTAGTTTTAAATTGATATAATAATTTGCTAACTTCTATGTGTACTATAATATATATATATACTATATATTTATTATATTATAATTTATATATTAATATAATATATATATATATATAATTCATTATATATTAATATATATTAATAATTAATAATATATTATTATAACTTATATATATATATATAATATATATTATTATATATTAAAAATGTATATATAATTAAATTACTAATATATTAATATATTTGACTTTGTATGCAATAAAGAATAGGGATAATTCGTGTGAATAATTAATAATTAATTAGATACAATATTCAATACAACTACACTATACTATAATTAAATTGTATTAAATACTCTACTCAATACGTATTTGGATAATCTATACTGGAACTTAGAGGTCTTTCTCAAATGTCTGCTTTATCTTGCCTAAAGAAGAGGCATAGTGTATTATAAAAGCTGACGGAGATAAAAAGCTAGTGGACTGTATAATTATGAAGTTTTTATCTATAATAAATATATATATATATATAATATATAATATAATTAATACTATTAATATATATATATTATATATATATATATATTATAAGTAATATAATTTATAATATTATATATATATATATATATATATATAATAAATATATATATTAATATATATTATTTATATTATAATGTAATTATATATATATAATATATTTATATATATATAAAATAAATAATTAATTAATAATTAATATATGAGTTGGGGTTAAAAGTATACTAAAGTTACTTTGTATTGTACTTGTTACTTAAGTACATTTTTGTGAGTACTATGTACTTGTATACTTGTTCTTAGACAGTTTCTATAAATACACTGGGGTGTACTTAGTATTGTACTTGTACTTGAAGCCTTTTGTACTATAGTGAGTACATTGAGTGCTTAGGCTATTTGCAAAGTACTTATATTTTGAGGCATATTTTTAACTTGCCAATTAATTTTATTTTTATCTCTTTTAATCATAATTCTTACAGTTTGTGAGATATTTTTTATAAAATGTATTCTTTAATAAATTTTCATTTATTATTATTATAAAGTATGTCATTATATCTATATATATATTATATATATATATACTATATATATATATATATATAATAATATAATATAATTAATTATATATAATATATTATATATATAATATATATTAATATAATTAATAATATTTAATATAGTATTTATAGTAATATCTGGTTATATTTGTTAAGAAAGTTAGTATAATATTATGTCTGTTTGTTATGATTAAAATTAAAGTTATAAATTTAAAAGTGTGTAAAATTTATTATCGGGCATCCTATAATATCTCGTCAGTATAAGATATAATTATATATATACTATATATATTATAGTTATATATATATATCATATATTAATACATATATAAATATATATATATTTTTATATATATATATATATATATTATATATTATATTAATATATATATATATATATTATTATATATATTATATATATATAATATTATATTAATATATATAATATATATATATACATATATATATATATTATTATATATATATTCTATACTATTAATAATATATATTTAAATTCTAATACACACACAATACAACAGTCGAAAAAATTTATAATACATAAATTTCGTTTCATATCTATAACGCTTTTTTATTCCTATCATTCTCTAAACCGTACCTAAAACTATTTACCTAATAAGTATATATATATTGTATATATGCTTACATGAAATTTACTAACTATCAAGCCCAATGCCCATGCTTTGTAAATATCACATGACACTCATACTCTCATTTTTCCCGTCCAATTCATGTGGGGGGTCAGGTGCGTAACTGTACAAGAAAACAAAAGTATAAGACATAGAAATATTGTTTAAAGACTTGTCGCAATAAGTAAAGATCTATGTGCATTTACAGTCGTTATACCTACCTATTAGTTGAGAACCAAATGACAGCCGACACGATATTCAATACCCTTAAGAGGTCAGGGGGCAAACTTTTTTTGAGAGGCTGTGGAGAGATTGTGAGTATCGACGCATCACTAATGGCATCTCGGCCAATCGGTGCTTGAATTCATAGCACGCAACATAATAGACGGAATGGATGGGGCAAGGACAAGAAACGGTAAAATAAAACAAGAAACAGACATGGACATAATTTATCTTTTTATTTCTGCCTTTTTTCATTTTCTCTGTCTCCTTTTTTTTTATTGGAGTTTAGCAAACGCGTGAGCATGTGAGTCCAAAAAACTATAAAATGTCTTATGTAAGACGGCTAGTAAGTATATACAAACTCTATTAATGACATAGGGATCGTCGCCACAAAAGCCTATAAGATCTTCAGTTCCCAAACAACATCTCGGGTGATACATATGATAAGTCCAAAATTAACAATAAAAGTAAAACGAAAATGATTTGCAATATATACATATATTCTTTTATTACATAATAATAACAAAAATACTTACTTTCTCATTTATTCTCTCATTTTCCTCTTTATCCTTCACACTACATAACTCTATAATACGTTCATTTTCTCATTTTATATAATTTTCTACACCTAACATTTAATAATACATACACAATGTTCTTCGTTGAATATTGATATTTCCATCTGGAAATATCTTATATACTTTTAATATTCCAACTATAGTCCTTACTATTAATATACATTATAACACTAAGGTAACCAATTACGCCATCATGACATAAGAACTAGCTGGATACTATAACCTTAGTCTCTTATTTAAGCTAATATCACTAAGGATTTTATTGACATACTACTCAATCATTTATACTTTACCTGCATTATCAAAAGTTCCTTACTTAACTGCGTGACAATCATCCGTTTATCACGTACTTTTTCTGATCATCAATATCTAATTAATAAATATTCATACTTAATATTTAAATCCATCAGTCTCATTATATGTATTCCACTGCTCAATCATTAAGGCATAACTGTAACATAACCTATGGAGGATGTCCCTCACTCGTTAACAAATTAACTTACCTCTTATCTCGTCGTATAGTCAAATAACTCATCCTTTTACAACATCCTCTACAAATTTCTACCCAATTCCTCTCCTATAACTCTCTAGATTCCTAACCTCATCGTATACCTAAATAACATAATTTAATACTATATATATATAGGATATCACCCTATTATATATTATATATATATATATATTAATATAATATATAATATTATATATAATAGTATTATATATAATTATGTTAATATATATATAATATATTAATATATATATATATATTTTTTATTCTACTTCATTAAGTTAATTATAGTATTATTTTATAAAGAATATATCCTATTAATACCTATATATTATATACGAGAGAGAGAGAGGCGAGATGGTGGATACGTATTGAGGTGATTTTTAGGTGAATTAGTTATAACCACACAAGCTTTAGAAGTATAACGAGTATTCGTGTGGAGAGGAGAATCACGATCCAATATAATAAGTTTGAAATATCAGACAGCGAACTAGTCTTAGAACGATCTATTTTAATTTTTATGTTTGTGTTGTTTTTAGGAGAAAAATTAGTGGTAGAATATAGTATTAAAATTATGCAATTTTGCTGAAGTAGTTTTATTAATGTATTATTGAAATGATAGTCATGTAGGGAGATAAATATATATATTTATTTATTAGGTGTAAAATATTGTGTGTGATCACAGAAAAGAAGGTGGGTTCGTTTTATTGAAATGAACACATTTGGGGGAAATGAAATAATTAGCGTATAAGAAGAGAGTGTGTCGTTTAGAGTGGGTAGAGGTTGCTGTTTGCTTCATAAATTGATACATTGAAACAAATGAAATAATTGGATAGTATGAATGAAGGAGGAAAAGACTATATATTATATTTGTATTTCTTATCTCATATGTACTATTGACCATTTATTTTCATAGGTATTGTAATATATAGGATTATATATAGGATAATCTAAATATAGCAGTGTAGAGTGAATATGTTGATTGGTGTTATAAAGCTTCTGATAGAATCTAAAAATTATGTATTGAAATACGATAGTGAAGGACGTTGATGTATCAGAATAAATAGATGATCGCAAGTGTGATATTTTAATATTAATAGGATGATGGATCAGGGATTGTGGGTTAATGTATCTCATTGTAGCAATTCTCAATAATCTGTATATGGATATTGATAGGTTTATGAAATGAATTAAGATAGGTTAAGGATGGAGTAAAAGTAGGATGTAAAGTTAGAATTAGTATGGTAGAATAATGGATATGAGAGTGTGAAGGATTCTGAACTATTTAATAATATATGAGGATTGATTTGATTTGTGAGTTGTGAAAGGGAAGAGTATTGTTATTTGAATGTTCTATTTTAAATTGATTTGTGAGTAATGGTGGTGTAAAAGAAGGTTTGAAAGAAATAAATATAGATAAGAGTAGGTTTATTTAAGTTGTGAGTGGGAGCCAGTACCTCAGTTATGAAGTTAAGTATTAATAGTAAGCAGTCTAGATAAAAAGTGTCTGAATTTAAATATTTAGGATATACTATGTTGAATGAAAAGGTGAGCGATGATGCAGATTGTAGTATAGCGTAAAATTGTGAATGGTAACTTAAGGTGGCTGTGCAGTTAATAATCTGAGTTGGTGGGATGTAAAGTGAGCTTAAAGTTATTTATGAGTATTGCGCTAGGTTATCATAGAAGGGATAATGTTGTTATACCTTGATTAATGTATTAAGTTAAATTAGGGACTATATGGTCTGGAATTAAAAGTATAGATATTTATTTTAAAATTACATATGTGTTCATTCATTGAAGCAATCTTAGGCTAGTGTTAGGTGTGAAAAGAAATGATAAAATGAGGAATGAACGTATTAGAGAGGTTTGTTATTGGTTATAATGTGTGAGAAGATATTTGACGGGTAAATGAGAGAATATAATTAATATATTTGGGATGGTTTATGGTCATTAGTGAAGGATGGGCATGACTGAGTCAGTTAATAACGTGATTGTATATAGTGGTAAGGTGTGTTGGGAATTACGATCCGATGTGAGGAGATAACATAGATAGAAAAATGTATTGAGAATGATCAGTAAAAAGAGAATAGACTAGTAGAAGAGTAAGATAATGTGAGTTATTGGCAGAGGGAGAAGAAGGTCATACAGTGAAGTGAATGGTGGGTATTTGTGAGTGAGGAGTATAAATGGGTATGAGCCCACGGAGCTATAGTAGATATGATACTGGATGCCAAAAGAATGTAAAAGGACAAAAGTGACTAGGTCTAGTGATATAAGTATCCTAGGGTGGTTTTTCTGAATGCGACGTAGTTATCTTAGCTAATGTATATATATAATGGTAGGGCGGTAAGGCGGGCTTTTCTTTCTCTTACTATGCTATGCTATAATTCGATTCTACTATATTATTAATGTATTACATAGGTATATATATGCTCTATTAAGCTGTTTATCTCATAATTAACTCCAGTCGTCTGAAGAGCATGAATTAGGGAGAGTGTGAAGGAATTTAGATAAAAACTTGATGAAGTAAGATCAATTTAAGATAGGAAGAGTATAAGATAATAGAAAACTATGACTTTTCTGAGGTTAAGTAACTATAATATACCGCAATGTAGATTTGAGACATAAGAGTAAACGATATATATAAAATCGATGTCTATATTACTATACTATATATTATATATTATATTATATATTAAATATATATTATATTATAACCTGAAATATACCTTATATCTAAACTTCTTATAACCTACAATAAAAGTTTAAGTATTCAAGAGTAACAGCTTTAAGCGCTGTTCAGTACGTAGTATTGTACTTCTGTACTTGGATAACAGGTAGAACTATTGCTACCTGTATGTACTTGGAAAACAAATTCTAAGGGTTTTTTTTTCTAGAATATGCTCGCTTTACCTGTTAACTGTACCTGTGTGATCACAATATTCAATTCTAGATACTTGTATTTATGAGTGTATCTTTGAGTGACTTGATAATTGTAGCTCTTGAGAACCGCAGCTTAGCTGTATAATCACACTCCTGGTAACAAGATTAAAAGTCAGAATTTTTCTTATATATCTTTCACCATTTCAAATATGATTCTTTTGTTTATATATGCTTATATTTAAATTTGCGTTCATAGCAATTGTATATATATTAGTATAAAATAACTTAGGATGACTATATATTGAACTGGTAGTGGAAAGTGTATAAGGTGATATGAAATACCTTGGTGATTATTATATAGTTCGACCTTAAGACGGGAGTCATATTCGTTAGTCATTAGAAGCTGTCTTGTATATATAAGATAATCTAATTCTTCTATTTGTTACTATTTATTATATATTATTCTATAATTATAATTATAAGGTATGGCTCAGTTAGTATATCGATATGACATCTAGTATTATATATCGTTTCTGCTTATAAGTTATCGCAAAATGTCATTTGTGGTTACTGAGTAATATATTTATCGCCAGTAGAAGTGACCAGGTTTCTCTATAAATCTATTATACCAGTTAATGTTCTTATGATATCTTATCAATACTATATATTAATATATATATATATAATATATATATATATATTTATTATATATTAATATATATATATATATTAATATTATATAATATATATTTTTTACAAGTGGTCCAAAATAGTAGTTTTCCCTACCATTAAAAAAATTGGGAATTCAATAGTATATTTAGTGTGAATATTAACCTAATTCAGTTATTTATGCATATTATTTATCATATTTATATATAATATAATATATTATATTATATTAATATATATATTAATATACTATTTATATATGTTACTTAGTTTAATATATTAATATATTATATTATATCTTATATTTATATATCTATATATTATATATATATATTATTATTATAATATTTAGTATATAATATTATTGTTATACCTTACACGGGGGCGGATAGCCTACTTTTTTTTTAAATAAGAGGTGGCATATAATAAATTGTACTTAATAATAAAAAAAATAAATAACTCACTATATATACTCTTAAACTTACAATATTATCCCTATAATGCATGATAGGTAGTAATTTTCAGGTGCTGAGCGGTTACGAATGATGGGTATATCTTAAAGGAGAATGTATTAGGGAAAAAGATTTTTGATTGGTTATTAAGATGATATGAGTTCTCTATATGGAGTTTTTACCACACGTATAATTAGAGAATATGACAAAGGATAAGAAAGTAGGATAGCTATAAGCATCTATGAGCGACATAAATCTGTTGTATCTAGTAATCACAGCAATACTCTCATGTGAGGTGACAGGTTATCATCATGATATATACTATGTATATGCGTAGTAGTGACTCTATAATGGAGGTGTATGATTGATGACTACGGTTAGGTCCATAACTCTAATACCTGAAAGTACTAATTCTACCATGATGTAGTAGTACTATAGAAAAGAGATTAAGTGGAACGATCGTATTGCTAGAGATAATGAGGGTTAAAGTAGTGAGTTTATTAATTATCTACTTTATTTTCTTTTCGAACGTTATTTAGTTTCTCGTATTCCTAAATATATCTACATATTAGATTGTTGCTATGATTTGAGTTGCTGATGTTTGGCCAGAGATGCCCGCATGAGCACGTGATGATGAAAGAGATGAATCAGTAGACGCAGATGAAAGGAGTGAGATGGAGACGATTATCCATCAACCAACTGAGATCTCACGTTGTGAGAAGGTTAAAAAATGATAATCAATACGATCATCGGGAAAAATCGCGTTATCAAGGATTGAGGGTCAGAAAATAGAAGTTCACGTAAGGAGAGAGAACAAACATCCATGAAACCAGGCACAACGCAAACTAACTCCACTCTCAGCTATGTTTTGTGCATTGTGAGGAGGCACAAACTTCAGACCTGATTCACTTAGTGATGGAGAATGATGATGGGAACTCGAAATAATGAAATATATGTAGCTAGCTGAATAGTGTAGGAAGACACAAAAAGAGATATTCTCTGTTATAATTGAGAAGTCTGTAGAGCGTCGAAGGTACATATAAGTAGAAAGGAGGATGGTTTTTGAAACAGGTGCAGAAATACGTTGAGGGAGATAAAATGGTTGAAGAGGTATGTATAAAAGAGTGGCTATCGAAATATTTACAAATATAGCGTTAGAGTGATGTAAAGGAGGTGTGTTGAGAACTCCACTCGGTACCGAGGAGATCATGAAATTGAACGATGAAATGGAAAGCAAGTCGAAGCACGAGATGGTCCTATTCTAGAAGCGAGCATGGAAGCTAGATTTTTAGAAGTGAGTAGAAGTTGTGGTGGTTAGACGCTTGGAGTGAACAGGACATATCGATAGGATAGAATAGGAAGTGTGGAATAGATAAGTAGCATGAGGGAGATCCTGTGCTCGCATGAAAAGTAAGGAATAAATGTCGGAGATAGTATATAGAGCTCCTCACTTGTGAGAATCACACAGATTCATAGCATGACCGTTGAGGGAGTGAAGAAGGTAGTCATCTAGAATTAAGAGATATTTGTTGTCGACTCAAATACGTTGAAGTGTCGAGTGAGATAGATATCATATGAGACAAGAGGAGATGTTATCGCGCGAGATGATGATAATGAGATAAAGCCTTAGAAGGGAAGTGGAGTTGAGTGAAAGTGAGAGCGTGTATTATAAACATGTGATTCAGATACTAAAGTTATTGGTGTATGTGTTAGACACCATATGAGACATAACTTTCTACAACATATAAGATACCTGAAGTGGGACTGATGCACACTATAAGGACACTCAGTTAGATACGACAAACTGTATGTCTAATAGTTGACATATAACGACGAAGTTCACTCATACCTGAGAAAAATTGAATATACTAAAGAACTAGAAGTAAATCAATGTACTATAGTATGACATAAAATTAGGTATAGAAGATTATAAGGAAAGTTTGATTCTAATAATTATTATACATGGAGGTAGAATATATCTTCATAACAGTGAGAGCTAGGTAGATATTGGAATGATATAGTGCTGCCTTTTTTTCGGAGACATATAATTAGAGATATTTAGACCTATAATCGCAATTCCAGGCCTATTGCAAATAGAGAGAAAGTATTTCCAGATGTATTTATTTATAGATCTTATTGAGTAGATAGGCTAAACCTTAGCAATTATCGTTGTGATATGAGTGTATCTCTATATCGACAAATATTGTTTGTATTTAAATTGATATAATATGCGCAGCAGGCGGCCATTAGTCGCGCACGCTCACTCGCATTGATGTTCTGCTTCCACCTCAGTGAGTACGCTATCAAGATTTGCGTCGAAGGAAATGACGGCACACACGCTCTCTCTCTACGGAGCGCTGTCGGTAATGAGGCGAAGTGCTGCACGACATCATTTCGGAGAGGATATCTATGACGCGTGTGTCATCAATAGATTTTATGTATATTATTTGATAATTCCCTAATGCACATTAGTCGTCTATAGGCATCTTAAACGGTAATGAACATGAAATGCAATCTGAAGTAAGGTAGTTGGGAGGGATGCCAAGTTATACCACGAATCATATCAAGAATAGATTAGATGTGTTGAACAAAAGTTAGAGACGAGAGAGAGCTATGATAGAGGTGACAGACTGTTTAGCGCGGATAGGACAAGACTTATGCAACCTAAGAATCGCAAGAATCAGAGGAAGAGAAGGGAGGATAGGTCAGATTGAAAATGAGTATGAATTGAGATGGAGTTTGTTGTATGGCTAAGTGGAAGATGCAATTTTTAGCAAAAATCGAGTATGTACGCACTTCTTTAGTGGAAAGTGGGCCTTAAGACTCTTTGGTAAAGAGAGATAATAGAAACTGCAAGCTATTCGAGCTAGAGTAGAATAATGAGGTGAGAATCTGTATTGATTGGAAAATGTGTAGATATGAGTTTTCACACGATTGCGCACGATATACGTACACAATTGTCTCTACATTATGGGCGAGTAAGAAATCCCCTCTATCGAACTGGATGAAGATAATTACTGGCGACAAAAAAATTAGTTATTTAAGCATGAGAAGGAACATTCTATACGTCGTGATAGAGTAGACAGGAGCCGCTATACGTGTTCTAACCGCGTAGGACCGGAGGGGTCCGAGATTCAAGATCGCAGTAGATTCATTCTATAAGAGTTAAGTTAAGACACTTAAAAATTGCAACGAGCGACAGATTACCGCCTTATATAACCGGGAGACTGCGAATAAGTGAAAATGCCAAATTACGTTCAAATGTTAGAGGAGGATAGCTTTAGTAGAGTAGATGACAGACTGTCATGGTAATTAGAATACTATGTATTATGTACAATTCACAGCCATCACAATAAATTTTGTAAACTCCTTACCTAGTTACATGGCCGCAAGTGTTTTTCAGAAGACGGCTCTTGGAATATGTATATATGCGGGTGCTAGCCAGAAGTAGAGAGGTAGATAAATACCATTCTCTTATCAACATGCTCCGTTAAGACTGTGCAGAAGAGCACATACAATTTATATAAAAGGTGAAATAATTACGAAAGAGTAAAGTATAATTGTTTCGAATATGTATAACGGCCTCCGGCTCACACTAGTTGATAAACACATAATTTGGGCTTTACTTCATCATCGCACTCAACGATGCATCAATGACATCCTAATGAGGCAAGTCAAGAGATAGTTGTCAGCAGGCAATAATTTCTTCGGATCTCGTGATCTCCTGAAATGAAGAGTGAATTCAGAGAATGAGATATATACAAGGAAGCTTGCTAAATATAGCAGAAGAGCTTTACAAGTAAAACAGATTTTTTGTGATTTTAGAAATTCATTTGGTTTCTGCTTCTAACCTTTGGGAGAAATGAAAATATTATTAAGTGATACCTTTATAAAGGCTAAAATTATCCCAAGATTTATGGCAATATGGATTCAGAGAGGTGGAAGGTTAACATCTTTTTCTCCTGCGGATTAAACGTTTTCCATGTTGAGGAGACAATGGATAGGCACATGTCATCACTTTATTCTCCATACGCGTACGCCGAAACTAACACAAGATATAGTTTCATGTGTTCGAGGAAACAATCGTATGTGATTGCTGGTCAAATGGATTAATGCAATATTTTTTTATTTTTCTATATATAAAAAAGTAACCAAGATGAATTAGAAAGTTAACCACCATCTCTTCACTCACTTCGATTGTAGTACCAACACATGATACGTTAATATAATTAATAATTATTTATTAACTAACAATTATTTCTAAACTTATAATATACACTCTGTCAATTAGAATTAATTTAATAATTAATCTAACATCATCCATTTATTATCACTCTAATTCTTATCAATCTAAACATCAAATAATTCATACATCGAATAATAATAATCCCTTATATAATAATAATCCACATTTAATATCTTAAGTACATAATTTCTTAAGTATCTTAAGTACATTTTTTTATTCCGTATCGAATTATATATTCATCAATATATACAGACTATAGGAATTACGATATTATCATTATTACTGTCTAATCCGCCTACATTTCTTACATAACTATAGAAACCAATATGATATAAATTCTAAGAGCCACTATTTTTAACAGGCGGGCTTCAATCATATTTTAAAAATGAAAAAAATTTCGAAAAATGGGGATTATTAGTAACTCACTTTCACAGTCACGGAATGGAACACTATATCTTATCTACGATTTTCTTCAAAGCCTTTCTTAATACTTAATCACCCTTAGACAGAATCATATACTGAAGGTCCTCTTCAATAACTCCTCAGATTCGACACTAACAAAAATAATTAATCAAATCAAATACAGAATCGCTTTAGAAATCATAACGAAATGAATATCGTGACGATAAAGATTTGGAGAAAAAGCTGGATTTTATACATTTATAGGATCATTAATTCTACTCTTACATCTTAGTTTCTCGCCTTAGAATACTCAAAAAACATCAGATATTCCTTTTAAACTCTATTATAAATGTTGCCGTCTTGGTAACATTAGAAATTCGCTACACTATACTTGAAGCAATATTTAGTCCGGAACATAATCTTACCCTAACGATCAGATTTTCAAAAATCAAATATTCGAAAAATGCCCCATAAGTCTATTAAATTATACCGTTAAAACTTGATGGTAATAATGAAAGACAAATTGCGACCCTCTACTTGATATTTAGATATTACTTTGCATTCCAGTAATGTATTACGGTATCTTCGATATAAAGATTGTTTTGGCACTAAATTACTAATTATGCGAGTGATGTCTTAATCAAGCATAACCTACCCAACAGGATATATATTACAAACAAAATATTTGTCAGTTTGAATTTTTTTGTTTGTTTTTTCAACTTTATTTAAATTTAAAGAATATATATAACGTCTACACTGTTGTGAGAGTGCAGATGGGCTCCACATTGGATACATTTGCTGACTTCATATATTGTTACAATTGGGAAATAAACTCTAAATTCCTTCGTGTATATACACAATACAAACTTTAATCTCAAATGTAATTTTTTTATCCATAAGGATATTTAATTGATTGATTGCACCACATGCCATACTATCACTATCCATTTAAGAAAATGACGATATTTATAATCTTAGTTATCATCACTAATTAGATTTTTTCAGATGATATTTTCGTGATGATTCAAACAGATTCACGTGATCGACCCAAAAACTATGGTCTAATATATGCTATTTGTTTTTTATGATATTAATAATAACCTGTCTAATATTTGACGGCTCATTATTAAGGTCATACATAGTTCAAAATACCCCTGTATAATTTTTATTTTGGTTGCTATAATTGATATTTAAATGGGATTGCGGGATATTCAATTGATCTTATTGCATAAAGATATCTAATCGCACAACTCTGGTTAACTATTAGTATACTAGACGCTATTAAACACGTTTAGTTTTTAACAAACTTCAAAACTTTTGATGATAAATTCGAATCACTTTCGGAAATCTTTCAATCTCTACTCTGCTAGATATTACATATACTCATTATCGTTATTCAATTTATTTATTAGAAAATTATTTAATTATATATTTAAAATACCTTTAAAACATATTAAATATAAATATAATAGAAAGTAAAAATAATCAGAAAATTGCGAATACATTTTTTCATATTCGTAACTATTTGTGGAAGATTTGTTCATTTATTAAAGGAAGAGAAAAAGGCTTCGTAATTATTTATTTAGTATGTTCTCACTTACTAATCTATAATGAGGACTGCTTAAGAATTAAGGGATCAGACCTATTAGATGAGCCGAAATAGGATCTGTACTATCTTTTTAGTCGGACAAGATGCTTTGGCGTCGGAGCACTATAACACAGTGGTGGATATTTTAAAGTCGCCTGGGAGGTAGACTGTAATATCGTAAGAGTATATATATGTGGGTTACATACGAGGAGTTTGTAGGATTGTTCGTGAGTAGGGTGTATATTATGCAAGTAGCTAATCTTAACGTACGAGCAATCTTGGGAACATTGGAGAGCATCCTGGTTAATTCAAATCTTATTAGAGTAATGATTATTTAACAACTTATTAATATTTATAGACCGAGATAGGCGTAGTGAGTCCAGTAACTTAAAATATAGGGAGTGAGTCCTTGGATTACAGTCAAACACTCTTAGACTAGTCTCAGTCTAAGAGAGATATGTTATGTGTGTGCTATATCTAAGATCATATAGTAGGAGTGGTCAGACTAGATATCATCTAATGATTACATGTATACTTTAATCTAAGTCAATTTTGTTGTGCTGAAGAATCCTCTATCGCTTAAAGTAAATAATTCTTTTGTAGATCGGTGTTACAAGTTAAGGTAGCCAATATCTAGCGTCTGGTTTAAATGATATATGTATAGTATTAATAGTATTAACCTTGTCTTCATTAGTATTTATCTTTTCAAGAATGATTATTTTAAGGAAAATAGAAAGTATATTTAGCAAAAATTATAAATATTTAAGACAAATAGCGTTGTGTTAAAATATGAGACAATTCCTATAGGCGGCGTGTTCATATGGATTGTAAGAAGAACTTCGTTATATATATGTATATGATGAGAAAGAGTAAATTACGTAAATTTAAATTTATGAAGGAATAGTATTTGGTAATGTTAAATAAATTATTAGAAATATATAATTTAATGGAGAGTTAAATACAATGAAAATAGGATAAATAATGAATGTTATAAATAATGGTTAGGCAAAATGGACAAGAAAATGGTAAGAAATACAATAATAGTACGTAATTTGGTTATGTAGATTAATGAATAATATACTAATATTAGGTGGTGCATGCTCGTATATTAATTGGTAAATACGATAGCGTTGCGAGAACGAAGAAACAATCCGAGAATTAACTAACGCTTAAAAAAAGAAGAATGTTTGTCGACGAGGTGAAATCCGGTGCTATTCGAGCTAGGGAGAAACAAGTGATCTATATGGACGCTAAATTGCGCAACGATGTAGTTTTGAGCGCGGAATATATGATCGCTCCACTGACTGTCCGACTTGCCGACCTGGCGCAAAGCCCGTGGGAGTAACCAAATTGTTGTGAGTGTGTATAGGAGAAGTCGAGTAAGTTGGGTGAAACGTTGTATAGTCGAGATTTTCCAGAATTTGGGTAGGTGACGCATGATATGTCTATTATTTGGGACATTAATTAAATTGTTTCCTACTGTCGTGCTGTGAAGATAATTCGCCTACTGAAGGTGTATTTATGAGCCTCCTCCCCTATCACTGACAAGTCAGATATCGGATAAGGGACGGTGGGCGAACCAGTTAGTGTGTCTGTTGCTTAGGTTGAAATATGAAATTAGTAGCTGTTCCGCTTGGATAGGTGAAGTAATGTAAAATCAGTCTCTATAGATGTAGTATAGATACGTTGCTATTTAGTAGTCTATATGTGCTGTTGTACATCCTATTGTTGATGGGAAGCGTCAGGTGAGCACACATGAAACCGATAATTGTATGACGTCGCGAGTTCTAAGTCGAGGGGAGAAAAGATTAAATTTTAGGCAGGCACTTAAGGATGATGTTGGAAAGTGAGGACATTGCATATGTATTCTCGAGGAGCCCTATTGAACCGGAAGTGGATATTTATGTGATAAGTTGAATGTATAAGAAGATGTTGAGATAGCACAGATCGCGTTCCCAAAATATGTGATATGTATATAGTGGTATGAGGTAATTAAATAATGAATAATTGTAAAATTGGTGAGAAAATAAGTTATTAGTGATTAGTACAATTATGTTATTTGTAAGTAGTTAGTTTATGGTTTTGAGTGTAAATTTAATTAGAATGTCTCTGATGTTTTGCTCTATAGGTAAGCTTAGTGATTTTGATCGATAGTTAATAGCAGGTTAGTATATATATAAGTGTCAGTGGGTATAGTATGTTGTTATTTGTGAACTCGTATCTGAATGATCAGTGATCGTATTTATGTACTTATGCAGTATGTTATAAGCTTGCTTAGGTATGTGAGTTTATTTGTATTGTTATATAGGTAGTTAGTAGTATGTAATTGATATATCTGAATCTTGTATAAGTTGAGGTAGAGATAATGTGCAACAGACTTTGAGTAATTAGTCTAAATCTCAAGCTATAGTCGGATACGTTGTGATAGCAAAGTTCATAATTTAGCGAAAATCGTCTTAACGGCCTGCGGGCTGATCGTAAGTTCCAAAGGTTATTACCGATCAGTCGATTCTGAATCTAGAATGTATCGTATGAATTATGTACTTACAATACAAAGCATACTGAACTCAATATATAGTTATAAAGAATTTTCAGGATATCTTTTCAGTTTTTCTCAACGTTTTAGGGTATATTGACAATCTACATAAAACTACAACAACTCAAACTACGCTACATACATGCATAGTAACTGTACGATAACGGTAAGGCATCACATACACGAGCTAACTATACAATATAGGGTAATAATTTATATATATAATATATTATAAGTTTTTAGTAAGGCGACACACTCACACAACACACTACCAGACACTACACCACACAAATCAGATTACGTAATAATTATAACTGACAAAGAACCAGTTAGCTTATAAGTAATCTCCAATGTTTTGAATAAAAGGAATCTTATAGGAAATCAAGAAAATATTTTACATTTGAATATTACAGAAATAAGGTATTTCATCATAAGGTGTGCAATTCTTGGGTTTAACCGCGAAAAGGAAAAATTTGAAAAGTTATCTCAATAAAATTAGAATTTAAAACTATATAAAAAATTAAATAATAAAGAATATGCTTATGAACTAAGAATATTAGTGAGCAGATCGCTCATATAAACTTAATAGGATCATCTAAAATGACGAAAAGTACAGCAAGCACAAATAACTAAAAGCTACACATTAAAAGCGGTTATCATTTATTAAAAGTAAAATTCCCGAATGGTAAACGAAATTCGTTGAAAGAGAGTTATAGATACTTTGATTGATTATTTAGACACTAATATACTATAGACACTAAGTCAAAGGTATAAACATTCAAACTGCTAAAAGAGACTAAAAACTCACAGAGAACTAATGAAGCGTTTGTACTAATAAATGGAGTTGAAAAGTATAATAATAAACTCTTAAAAAAAAAGAATAAATGGGATGACAAAAGATTAAAACATACCTTATAAAGAACGAGTAGGAATATTTGTATATGTATGAACAAATCAACCAACAAACCAACACGGATGAATGTACATGAGTAACAACTGATAGTCCTGATGGCGATATACATATAATATATAAGTAATATGTATGAGTGATATATATTATATTGGATATTTAGTTAATGTATTATTATGTATATGAAATTGTGATTTATTAATTATGATTTAAGGAGTAGTAGTATATATGAGAATTGAAAGAAAATATTATGTTAAATGATGATATATATAAATGAGTATTTAATATTTATAGATATATTGGATACTTACATACTTGAGATATGTGAGAGAAGTGAGATTAAGGTAGTAGTGTAGTAGCATATGAGTGTGTTGATAATATGGTATTTATGTGAACTAAGAGTTAGATTATGTAAGTAGTTAAGGTATTAATGGTAAAACTGATTGATTATTAGTATGAATCTATGATTAATGATATTAAATTAAATTAATTCTTGGATAGTCACTATGTTTATATGATTCAAAAGATTATTGAGTATGATATAATATACGTTACTACGCTAGTATACTATTTGAATAAATATAGTTAACTAAATATCATGTAAATATATTATATATAGATGTATATAATATATATATTATATTATTTATTAAATATTTTTATAATATAAATTAAGTATAATTTTAATATTAGTATGTATTAATATATTTATATTAATAATTAATTTAATATTTATATAGATTCATACTTATTTTATTACTAATATTAATAATTAATATATTTTAATGTATAATCTAATTAATATATTACTATAAAATTATAATAATAAATTTTTTCATATCATATATACTTAATATTAATTTATTGTTATTCAAATTTTTATCCGAAAATATACAACATATATTGGGAAGGTATATACATATAAGGAAATCTATACTAGTATATTAATAGTATTAATATTATATTAATATGTATATATATTATTTAATAATATTATTATTATGCTATAGTATATATACATATATAGATATAATATAAAGGAAAATCTAATTAATATCTCTTTACAAGCATATGCTAACAGAAATTTCTCACATCCATAAAGTTCAGTCAAGTCTATGTATTTGGTTGCGCGATTCTTGCTAGAATTGTAACAATGTATTGAGTGAGATTCTATAAGAGCGTTATGACGAGAAAGAGTGATTCAGATTATTGTGTAATTTCTCTACTAAAACGTAACATGCTTTTATGTGTATGAACTTGTTTGAACTTGGCATTTTCAAAAGGATTGGCCCTGCCTACACATTACTTATCGTACTCAAGGTCGAAGGATTGACTGATGAAATGATATATTTCCTTTGTTTTTTCATATTGTTTCGGTCTTTGCTACTTTTAGTAGATAATAGGGCAGTATGATTTTTTAAATTTGATGGGCATATATTTACCTGAGGTGGCAAATAAAGGAAGAAGTAGTATTTTCAAATCCATCAAAATTCAATAGTATATAATTAAAAGTACATCTCTTGATTTTGAAATAGCTTATATATTTAAGAAAGAAAGTTTACTTGCAGATGTGGGGCATGTAGAATTTAGAAATGCCATAGTTTATTATTAAGCTAGATAATAAGGCTCTATAGGACTCCAACGGCAATATGTTCTTCGAATTTCGTATTTTTTTTTAATGGTACGATTTTCACATAATTACGTAGAATTTTCTTGCACATAGATGTGACACTGAGCATCATAGCCTAGCGCTATTGATGGATATGGCAAAGTTCAATTGAGAGAGTGAGTTAACTAATTGTGAAAGTGAATGATTTTCATTCTTGAATAAATTGTCTTGTAAATCCAACAGCGTTATTTTTAAATAATCTACATTATTTCTTACTGATGTAACCACTTTAGTTCAAAAACGGTATAACTTTTAATTATTCATATTATAGTTATAATTCGTGTCCGCAGCGATTGCAGCTTATATATTGGGTGTAAGCGAACTATGCTGACGCGTGGGTCGGTTAACGCTCTGTGATAAGATTGGAGGGCTCTACTATAACGTTTATCACTCTTGTTTTTGCGGTCGTCAGTATCCATTTTAGCTGATGATTAAGTGATACGACTCTATTAATTTAGGTACTACAATTTTAAAGTGAATATTGTTCTACATTATTATGTTAAAATACATATTGATACATTCATTAGTAAGAATAGTAATATAAAAATACCGATTATTTAAATGTTTGATAGAGATGAATGGTATAGTGGTGACTATGGTAATATGAAGGATAAATGTTAGCGTACCTATTGGAATTATATATACTCTGAGCTAATATAACTAATGCTAGCATAAATCAGGATAAGTGAGTAAGAATTGTGTTTATTGGTCCTTTATGGTTATTTAGTAAATAATTATGAATTATTATTGTTTATTTGTTGATATTACAAATATAAATATTATATAAGCTTATTAATATATTATATTAACATAATTATATTAGTAATTATTATGATAAGAGCTATTTATAGAATAGATATATAAGATAAGTTGTTGAATAAAATGTGTTTAGTAGTAGCAGGTAGTTATAGATAATATGGTGTGTTGAACTGGGGTGAGCAAGGTCTCATGATAGAGAAATTGTAAGAATGAATATCGATCGAATACGATAGGGGTTTGATGAGCAAGTTTCTATCAATGTGAGGTTTTTTTAGCTATGATTGATATTAGAAAGAGTGGATTTATTTGAATAAGTGATTGCAGAAAAGGTGTTGTTCGAGTTGGTAAGCCATTATATAATGATGAATTATACTCGGGGAGTGATTCATTAGTAGGTATCTGACGTCTGTTTTGGAAAGATTGGGAGCCTAAGGAAGCACAACTCGATTAGTAAACTTGGTGTTATTGTTTTGGTGCATATCTAGTTAGAAATTGATGACAAGAGTGATGCTATAATTTAGGAGTGGTAGGGGGCTTATACTACTCTATGAGTTATTGTGGTAGAGCTATTTGGAAGTCTGGTGAGTATTGTTGTGTATCATTTGAGGCTAAGAGTTTATGATATAAGTATGATTGATGGGAGGGAGAAATTCCAATATCGGAAAGGATGTCGTAGATTAGTTAGTGGATCGGAAGCAATAAATAAATGTATGATTACTATTTTAATGAGGTATTCAGAATCTTGAGCAAATGTGGGAGAAGAGCAAGTGTAGTTAAATAGGAAGAGTGGTGGGTAGTTGTTGATGGAATAGGTAAGTTAGGATAGCCATTGTATTGCGTTGGTATGGATGGTGCTGCGTTGAATGAAGGAGTAAGCACATAGATTTTGCGGTGTACATGTAATGAATATTTTGTACAGTGAGGCAGTACGCACATTCACCGATTATAAATGTGAGATATACAATAGGGAAGGCTAATATTTATTTCAGACTTATAAGTGTGACATAATAGTGCTCACGGAAGGTTATGATAGAAATATATATGTGATCTTAAATAGAAGTGAACCTAACATTTCATAAAAAATGAAGTATAATAGCTAATATTAATTATTTTGAAAAAATTCTTTTAATTTTTTATATTATATAAATAATATATTTTAAATAATATAATTATTCTAATATTTTCTTCTTAATCAGAATGAAGAATATTTAATATATTATAAAATAAATTATTCTAAATGATAAATAGTATATTTATATATCAATGATTATAACATAAAGGGTTCATTTTTTAAAGTAATCGGATATAGCTAAATAAGAATATTTATTTAAATTAGTGTTTATTTAATACAGAGCTTAAATTATAACATATTTTATCATATTTTTTTACTTACTAAATTATTTTTTTGAGAGGTGGTGTTAATTATAATATATGAGTTATACTAGAAGTATTATTAGGAATTTTCAATTTTCCTTCAAATAATAAATACTTAGAAGTATAAATATGCTGTATTTATTTCATATTATTATACACTAATTCTATTTAACAATATATATACGATTAATAGCATAGAAAGTTTTACCAGATTTCCTTTAAATTATACTTCTTTAATATATTTGGGTAGCTAAAATTCGTTCTCTATTGATTTTTCTTTTCATTAATAAGACAAATAAATTAATATAATAAATAATAGGTACGTACATTGTAATCAATAATTTACCATTTTTAGATGTTTAGTGTGATAGGACATAATACTATGAATATATCTTCATTTGTGGTGAGAATAGACTCTCAAGAGATAAAATATTATACTATAAAGACAGAAATCTTATATTCAGAGAGTGAGGATAACTCTTTAGCAGAATACTAATGAACCTTATGTATATATGTAGATTATATTTATATAATCTATTTGTACCAAAATCTCTTTATCTCTTATAGCTTACTATATATTTATTTAGATTTAGATTTATATCGTGAGTGATAATGTATTTTATTTTTATATTACGATTTTTAATATATTCTGATATCCACTTTAGTATCGGTTTGCATGTCATTAATTTGGAACGGGTTAATTATTTTTATAGTGAATCTTTAAGTGCTCTATTTAGACAGTGAACCATTAGTGATATGGTTTCAATATGTGGGATGGTAGGTGTGTGGATTCTTACTCTAACTCTCTATATCTATCGTATTCATTCCGATATTTGTATTACAGTGACGAAAGATACTTATCTGTGATGTGATATTTTCTATTTTATGAAATTTTGTAATGATTGATGTTTATTGATTAGGTTTCCTAATGTATATACTATTGTTTCTTCCTTTGTAAGTGTAATAATATTATCATTTATTTTATTATTTATTATTTATTATGTTTTATATGATTTAATGTATCTTTACTTGAGATTAATATTATGAGCAGCTGATATTTTTGACTAGGTCAATCACGCTCTTATTCAGTTTATATTTAGTTATATAAATTTATTAAATTATTTAATGTTAAATTAACATTGATTGTAGTAGTAATAGTAGTAAGAGTAGAGTAAGAGTAGTAAGATTAAGATCTAAGTGATGTAATTTTATATAATTTATTTTATTATTTTGTAGTGAAATAATTTTGCATTATTATTTTATATCAGGCTAGAGGTTATATATGTGAATAGTTAATTTTATACGTTCTAGACTTTAACCTTTGTTGTTATATTATAGAATATACAGTCTAATATTATTTGCATGTATGATTATTAGGAACTTCGAGTTACAAGGCCCTATTGAAGTGTGATTATACGTAGACAATTTGAAATCTATATAGATACGAAGTTAAGCTGATATATGAATAGTATATGTAACTCTGCGCAACATTTGACACCCTTTCCATTGTAATTATGTATATTAATTTCTATATACATATGATTTGCTTAGTTTATTTTATTAGATTATGAGCTTTAATATATTATCTATTATATATATATATAAATTATATAGTAAATAATATATAGTTCAATTTTTTATTCATGTATTGTACTTATTTTTATGATGTTATAATTATTTGTTTCTTCAGTAGAGTTATTGTGATTCCACGATTATTATTAATTTTAGCTTTATTATGTTTTTAGGTTATACTGCTTTATTATATCAATTATTAATTCATATTGGATACATATATTATTAATTTCATTATTATTGAATTTTAATGTATTATGTTCATTTCATGTACTGTAGAAGAGTATTGATATATTAGTTAATATTGATTAAATGTAATTGAATATAGTTCTGACGTAATTCCATTATATATGTATTAAAGTATATTATTATTAATTATATGTATTATTAATTATCTATTATTAAGTATTAATTTCGTGTCGTGATAGTATCTTAAATACCAGTTTTTTTTACTGTTTATAAGAACAGTTTTGTGCTAAATAGTGTGGGCGCTATGTTAAGTTAAGAATTAGCTCTCAGTGTTTTTAACTAGATGTTTAATCACTGCTAGATACTTATCTAATTCTTTTATATTATGTGAGATCTCAATCTGATGAAATCAACTTTCTTGGTATACATATATCGATCACTTTAATTTAAGAAATACATTATATAATTTTAAGAACATATATAACATAATTTAATAGTAGTGGAAATTATACTTACGAGGCTCTTGGAAATCGTAAAGATTCTATTCATTAAAAACACATAAAATATATCTAAAAATTAAATGCTCTAATATGGTTGCGCCACACATGGGTTGTTGTTGTTGTATTCCGGGCGGTGTTTCCGAGATACTTTATGGTAAACACGGCTCTATTGATAGGTTTGCATATAATAATAGCTTCTTTTTTTTTCAATTGAGTTGGTGTCCAGACATTAAATGTTGTGCGAGAAGAGTTTTGCAAAGATAGCAAAGGCTCTCTATTTCAACGACAATTTGTAGAATATTTTGAATGAAGTTGCTGACTAATTATGCATTATCTATTTTGAATAATTAATATATAAATATTTTCTTCTACCACTAATTTTTCTTCCTTTGAAAGATTTGATAACAATAAGTATAAGGATAAAAAGTAGCTTACAATCAGACGGTCATTAAATAGGTTAATGTTTTTTATTGGTAAGGTTAATTGTAGATAAATGGTAAGAGACATACAATTATTTTATATTTTACCGGTTACAATTCATATTTACCTTAATCTATAATATAGGTTTTGTTAAATGTATCAGTGTTTTTTGTCAATGCTTAGGTAATTATAATTTTACTCTCATTTCTAAATGACTTTACTTTGCTGTTTTTGTAATCTACACTACATCTAGAGTTCTAGCTTATATTATAGTATTATAATTATTATTGAATTTTATTATTCTAAATTTTTATATCTATTATTATTATGTAATTATTAAGGTGAGTGTTTACATGGTCATTGAATTTTAATTAGACTTTGTAATATAAAAAGATATAATCCTTATTTTTTACATATTTCTATAGATTTGTAGTTTTTATGATAATTCAATGTTGAGTAAACCAAATTTATCGAATGTCTTTTCATTATTTATTTACTATTATTACTATATTAATATTAATATCATTACCATATCAAATATATTTAGTATTTTAAGTTATTTATGTTATTTTCATTATGATTATTGTCATATAATTGCTGGTATAATATACTACTTATATATATAAATTATTATTATTTATTTTTATTATATTATTAATTATAATTTATTCAATTTTATATTTATTTTAATTTTATTTAATTCTTTCCATATCATAATTTGATAATTTATTAACCTATTGTACAAATCTATAATACATAACAGTTGCGATTGAATCTCAATTTCTAATTAGTGTTGATTCCATAATGTAACACTAATTGAATAGGATTTTATTATTACATCGTTATTATGAAGGTTATTTCGGAGATATGGTTGGTCTTGCATCAACTCTCATTATTTTTGAATGTAGATTATATATTTATATTAATATTTTTTTATGGTGTGAATATTACTTACATATAATTATCTTGTAGTTCATTGTCTTTAATATAATAATGAATTAAATTTCTTTCACGACACTCATATATGAAGAAATATAAATTTAATAATAATATAAAAATAGTAAAAAAAATAAAGTTAAAAAAACAGTATAATTGACCAATTGTTTTTTCCGACATAGTTACTATTCTCTATTTTATCATCATTATAAGTATTTTTTGTAGAAAATTCATTATTCATTCTCTTTTTCTTATTTGTTGGACATTGTATTAATTATTATCAATTCGTATTATTAATTAAAATTATTATTTATGTATTATTGATATGAAATGTATTATTTTAATTATTACTATATATTATTAATATTATTTTATATTATTAATATTTTATTTCATTGATATAAATTATTATTATTATTATAACACATATTTTAATACATTTATATGATTATTATATTTAATTATTAATAACTTATTATCTATATATATATTATTTATTTATTTTCATAATTAATTATTATCATATAATATTATAATTAAATCATAGTTCAGATATATCAGTTATTGATTATTTTATTTTTATATTATTTGTCTATTTTTATATTTACTTCACTGATTTGATATAATTGAAAAATAAAACTGCCGTCGTATAATCTAACATACTAAATTGAATATAAAATAATTAATTAATTATATTTTGATGAATTATTTAATGTGGAATGTTTATTTTTTATGTTGTGCATTTACTTGCCTTTTATTGGTATAATATTAATATATTCATTAATTATTATTTGATTGATTATTTTTTTATTATTTATTTATTATTATATATTATTATTATTATATTATTCATATATTATATTATTATTATTATTATTCATATTAATATATTATTATTATTATTAATTATTTATTATTATTATTATTCTCTCATTATTATATGTTTATATCATCAAATATGGTTAAAATATCATTTCACATCTAATAATATGATAATATATATTATATATTATATATATAATTAATTTTATATATCTTAATTATTATATTTATATTCTATTATTATTATTAATTTATATTATTTAATTTTTATTATTTCTTCATTAAAATAGATGACTATTATTATATTATTACTTATAAAGTTTTGAAATCACCATGTTATATATTTTTATATTTTTATATTAATTATTATTATTATTATTAAATAATAAGCTTTTATTTAACATATTTACCTACTCAATTCCCCTAATTTTTTATATTATTTATTATATTATATTATTTATTTTATGTTACTTTTAAATATAAATAATATTATTATTTTAATTTTAATTAATATACTTGAAAATATTTGAAAGGATATTTAATATTGTCTTAATTATTCATTATTATCTTTAATACTAACTAATTTATTATATTATTATATTAATTTATATTATTATTATATATATTTATAATATTATATCTTAATTATATTACTATAGGTTATCTATTACTATATGATATATATATATTATAATTATTTTTATTGTATTTAATTATAATAATTATTATAATATTTTTATATAAATTAGTTGTACATTATATTATATATAAATTATTATATTATAAATATATTATTATTCATTTTTATTCCTACATTTTTTCTGCTCTATTAGAGTGAACCCTTCGCCATCAAATATTTTATAATTATTTGATGAATTAATGAAACGTCAGTTTTAGCTACTCGTACACCTTTGGGACGTACGTGATACATACTCGTGAAGAGTTCCCTTTGATAAGACGTACGATACCAAATCACGTGAACTTGTCCAGCCTTTATTTGCAAAGAGATGGGATAGTTATTTTCCCCCTGTAGCAGATTGCACGATAACACATGCAACTCATATATGTCTGGTGGGAATAAGCTAGAGATAGTTTCTTCGTCTCCATCGCAATTCGAACCTGGGATCGCTTGACGGCGAGTACTTCTAAACCTTGAGCTAGGAGAATTATATCTATAAAATAATTCTATATTATTCATATTCCTCTTTTATTTATTTATCTATATCTAGATTATTAGTAATTATACATATATATTACTATTTATTATTGAATTATATAATATTAGAATATTGATTAGCTTAATATTATATAATATATATATTATAATTAAATATAGTATATATCTATATTATATATTGTATAATTATATATAAATATATACTAATAATAAGTATTAAATCATATATTATATATATCTATATATATAATATATTTTATATATTTATAATATAATTAATTATTAATTATTTAT